>VDFB02040273.1:0-27979 GCA_007258455.2 Sequoia sempervirens | reverse complement strand
GGGATGTGTTTAACAATCCAAATGAAATTTCCAACTTCTCACTATGGTGTACGAGGAGTAATTCTTTCTCCTCCTCCTCTACATCATTCAATATAGGTCTCGTATCTGGAATATACCCTGCTTCCTTCATCTTGCAAAACAACTCGTCCAACTTTGCATAGATATACTGTGTTTGTGGGTGCAATCTATCTCCCACTCAAAAGGTGTGTACCATTTTATGAACTTCAATCCAACTACAACAAGTCTGGTGTCTTTTCAACTCCTCTGTCACTCATGAATTTTCTTACTTGTTGAGCGTCACTCCACCTGCCTGCTTCTGAATAAATGTTTGACAAAAGAACATAAAATAGTAACTCTGAAAATAATCAGAAGCAATACTTTTTAGAAAGTGGAAATAAAACCTAAGCCCTCTTACCAATGCATCTTTGACATCATGCACCTTGTTCTAGTGCAAGCCTGTATTTATAGGCTCTATTTTTCTTTGTATCACCAATAATCTCCACAAGAACATTGTCCACTTTTGAAATGGTGGAAACGGTTTGCATCTCTCACAACAATTTCTCTTGCAACAATCTTTGAAATAAACTTGATTGCAAAATGGCAGTCAACACATACTCTAAGGTTCTTGACAACTCTCAGAGTTGTTTCAGGGGATGTGTTTAACAATCCAAATGCAATTGCCAACTTCTCACTATGGTGTACGAGGAGTAATTCTTTCTCCTCCTCCTCTACATCATTCAATACAGGTCTCGTATCTGGAATATACCCTGCTTCCTTCATCTTGCAAAACAACTCATCCAACTTTGCATAGATATACTATGTTTGTGGGTGCGATCTATCTCCCACACAAAAGGTGTGTACCATTTTATGAACTTCAATCCAACTACAACCTGGTGTCTTTTCAACTCCTTTGTCACTCATGAATTTTCTTACCTGTTGAGCATCACTCCACCTGCCTGCTTCTGAATAAATGTTTGACAAAAGAACATAAGGTGTAGTCTTTTTACAATCCAACCCAAAGAGGAGTCCTGCAACAAATTCTCCTAATGCTATACTCTTATGTGATCTACAAGCACTGAGCAAACATATCCACACAACCACATCAGGTTTTAGGTATTCCAACAATTTAATTTCAATGATATAAAAGGTGTCAACTTCATAAAATAGGAGTTTTGAATTCCTAGGTATTAGATTTAAGAGGATGTATTTGAGATGGGGTTAAAATTTTCATTCACATATTTCTTAAAATTTTGCTATCACATATCATTCATATATAAGCTTATCAATAAGAAATGATAGCTTTTACTATTTCACCACTTTAATTTCAATCATATAATAGACATCAACTTCATAGTTATTGTATAAGAAAATATGAGCTCCCATTTTTTATGTATGAGATTTAAGGGTATTTTAACAACTTTAATTTCAATCATATAAATGTGTCAACTTCATAGAATACTGTAGCTCCTATTTTTTAGGTGTTAGATTTAAGGGTATTTCAACACTTCAATTTCAATCATATAAAATGTGTCAACTTCATAGAATACTATAGCTCCTATTTTTTAGGTATTAGATTTAAAGGTATTAGAATACTATAGCTCCTATTTTTCAATTATATAAAAGACGTCAACTTCATATTATTGTATAAGAAAATAGGAGCTCTGATTTTTAGGTATTAGATTTAAGGAGATGTATTTGAGATGGGGTCAAAAAATTTCATCACATACTTCCTAAAATTTTGCTATCACATATCATTCATATATAAGGTTATCAATATGAAATGACAACATTTACTATTTCAACAATTTAATTTCAATCATATAAAAGATATCAACTTTATAGAATATTATATATCAGCTTTTACTATTTCAATAGTTTAATTTCAATCATATAAAAGTCATCAACTTCATTGAATAGTGTAGCTCCGATCTTTTAGGTATTAGATTTAAGGGTATTTCAACACTTTAATTTCAATCATATAAAAGGCATCAACTTCATAGAATATTGTATAAGAAAATAGGAGCTCTATTTTTTAGGTATTTGTTGTGAAATCTCTTTATACACCTTAACTAACCTTAGCCAGTCCACTAGTGTTTCATTTTCAAATCTCATGTCACTAGTATTTCTAATTTTTCCAATTTGAAAGTATATTTTTAATCTTTATTTTGATGTATTTTGGTTGTACCACAAGTCAATTAGGATCCTAATCTTCCACCCAGGAGTGGTTTTCTAAACCTTAGCATGACCTAGACCAATGAGAATGATTTATATATTCTTATACATGTATGTATGTATGTGTGTATGTATGTATTATATATACATATGTGTACATGTGTGTATGTATGTATGTATGTATATATACATGTGGCATTACGCCGTGTATGTATGTATGTATATGCATATATATATGTATGCATTACGTATGTACATGCAATACGCACCATTGATATGCGGCTGCATGCATGCACACGCACATACACATTACGTGCATTGATGCTGAACTCCAGATGCTATTATACGCAATACGTACGCATATATGCGGCATGTGCATGCGTATGTGCAATACGGCTGCATGCATGTGGCAATACTGCATCCATACATGGCTGCATATTTACTGATATTGAGCATAGCATGCAATAGCATACACATGCACACGCATCATATATGCGTATGTGGCGGCATGCATGCATGGACATATATATGCGGCATGCATGCGGCATGCACGTACATGCATTATATACATATGCATGCATGCATGCATGCATATATATATGCGGCATGACAGCATTACAGCATGTGCATGTGTGGCTGCATGTATGCACTGAGTATACATGTACACACACACATTGCCACACACACACACACATATATAACATGTGCATGTACATACATATATATATGTATATACATACATACATACACACATACATATACATACATACACACATACACACATATACATATATATATGCATGTACATACACACACACAGATATATATATATACATGCACGTACACACATGCACTCCCACATACATACATGTGTACATATAGATATATGCACATGTATCTATATGTTTATATTTTATTCCTAAGGAATTTATTTCAAAGAATTTTAACTTTATTACTTTAATATGTTTTAAGTTAGATCGAAAAATTAAGGAAATGTTAACCTTTTTATAATTTCTAGTGTTTGATTTAAAAAATAATTGATTACAAAGAAAGGATAGATCATATATGACCAATTGTAATGAAGAGTATTTTTTTATTTTGATCAAAATTTTAGTATAGAGTGGTTGAAAGGATAAATATTTTTTTTCCATATTTACTCTTGGTTGAATATTACATGCATGCCTATGATTTAATAGGTTCACATAGCTCGATAGATATAAATTTTGAACTAGATCTCATTAGATACATTTAAATTCAAAAATGTTTTCTAGTTTTGAAACTTGAAAATTTTACCTTTAATTTAAATATATATTTTTTTAGTTTTGAAAAAATTTCAATTTAAATTTGTTTAGTTCATTATGTAATTTTATTTTAATGATATGTAGATCTCTATCTATTTATATATATCATGGCTAATGAGGGATCTCATTATTCCCCTCGTTATGAGCGAGAAGCTCAAACTAGATCAAATATATTTCAGGATAGTATTGCTAGATTGGACAATGCTCTAAAATGTTTAGAGCAAACAATTCACAACTCCCCCAATTTGGCTAATCGAGATAGATTAGTCACTATTAGACAAGAGATTATTAAGATGATTGAGACAATTCGATCATATAATCCTTATGATGAAATCAACATTGTACAGTTTTGTTTTTCTCTTGCTAGGAGTGTTACTGGCATAGTGAAACATAGAGAAGTTTCCAAATTAGTTTTAGGTGAAAATGTGTTATCCATGTTCCCATTTTATAGAGGAAAAAATAAAATTAGAGGATATGTGGTTACGAGGTGTGAAGATCCTCTTGTTGCGCCATTCATATACCCTAGATGGTTGGCAGCACATCATAGATGGCCTCACAATGATGAGCTACCATTGTATTTTGTCAAACAGTTATATGCAGAATTTCATTTACATATAGAGGTGGATCACACATCTTTATCCCGAAAGTATTGCCGCCAGGTAAAGCGTCGCTTTTTCCGGCCAAACCATAGTTTAGGACTCAATTTTCCATCAGCCTGTGGACAAGATGGTGACAGTTAGTTCAAAACCTTTCTTTGGTTTTACCCAAAACGCTTGAATTGGCAGCAGCCAGGGGAGTGTTAAATGTGTGGTCCACCGCAGTCGATATTTGAAAACATTGCTCTATTATGATGCGCATTGACCATATTTCATCCGATCGAAAGGTAGATATTTATTACAATCTACGATCAACCTTCCTCCCCAATCGGCGCTGCCATTTGCATCAGATGATCCACGCATAGCGCCGCATCTACCTACTCTGCGCATGTCGAGCATAGTAATCTGGCACACGCACTGCCAATATGTGTAGACTTCACTTGGATTTACTAGCAATATATCAGGTTATCAGTGAGGACCATGGGATTGCTCTTGACAGGGTACCAGAGTTTATTAGACAACGATATCCTCATACACATATGAGCCACAGGGTGGCAAATGCAGCTCAGGATATTCCACATCAGCCTACAGAATCCATTGCACATCATGTTTTTGTTGATCCTTTAGCTTGTCCAGGTGGTCATTAGGATGTTACAGGTCACGTTGAGGCTACTGCGACACCTGATCCTATCCATGGGACATACAATCAACTTCTTTTTGCTACTGATACTGTACATGCTACAGAGCCCCGTACGATGTCTTTACATTCTCGTGATCTTAGTGACATTGGTAGAGCCATCAAGTAGGCACAACAGGTACTTTCAATTTATAATTTAAATACATGTATGTATTTTTAAAATTGTGTTCTAAAAATTTATGTAATGCATTTTAAAAACTTCTAGGGGTTTAACTCCTGATTGAAATTGTGTACTTGAAAATTTTAAGTAGTATGGTGATTTCCCAGACTTTGGAAATTTGGAGCATGATGGCGATCCCATGTAGTATGCAGATGAGGTACATTTAAATTTAATTTTAAAAAACTAATTACTTGATGTTTAAGTTTGAACACATTGAACTCAAGTACATTGTAAAATTTTTAGATAATTTTACATATATATGTGTACTTGAACACATGCAGGGGTTGGGATGAGGCTCAGGACACAGATCGAGAGATATTGGATCAAGACATGGATCCACACATCTTGGATCAGTAGAGCGATCGGTCCATGGATCGAGGGAGAGGTCGAGAGAGAGATCGAGCCATGTATCGAGGGAGAGGTCGAGGGAGAGATCGAGCCATAGATCTGATGATTCTATTCATACCAGACATCCCTCTCTTTGAGATTTGTTTTATAGTATTACATGTTTGAGATCATTTTATTACATGTTGGAGACACTTTTTATGATTTATGTATTGAACATTTGGACATGTTACATACTTATGTTTTATGGTACACATATATATACTTGTTATAATTTACATGTCACATTCATACAGTTATGTTTTATGGTTTGAATCTTAGAGGTTTGTTATATATGTGCATTATTATGGTTTGATGAACTCACTTACATTACATCTATAAGTACCTTTATTTAAATTTAAATTATGGTAACTTGTTCAAATGCACTTGTTGTACATATATAGATAACTAAATACATTGTGAAATCAAAATGTTGGACTCCACTATCTAATGGTTGCTATTTGTAAAATTAAAAGATGGACATGTACATGTAATTAATTTAAATAAATAGTTCAAATGAATTTGTCTTTAATAAATAGGTCAAGAAATAGAAAAAATTGAATGCAAATATGCTTGAGATTAATGCTATACATTTTAAAGTAGAACATAAAAATGCAATTGGAAATAGATGATAGTTAGATTGAATTCTTTAAAGCTCTAAATGTTCATTTTTAAAGTTAGTAAAAGTTAAATACATTTAAATTGTGCATATATCATGCTCTACATTAACCTAATTTCTAATTCCATATAATCTAATACACATGTTCATTTGAATGTGCATGCAAAGAATTCTTGAACTAGATGATGAGCTATACTTGTGTCAAGTTGAATGTAAATGAAATCATATATATATATATATGTTTGAAAGTGTTCACTTAAGAATGAACCATATAATTAAAATAAAGCATGCAAGCTATTAGTGGAGTTGAATGTAAATGAAATCAAATTTCTAGTTTTGAAAGTTTAAGAATTCCATGTGGAACATTTATATATATGTAATTAGAAATTGATATATATATTTAAATCTTGAAAGACATGCACATTTAATATTAAATTAAAAATTGATGACAATTCTATATAAATTAAAAATTGATCAAGTAGATCTCTTGGATGACATTTCTATATATAAATTAAAAATTGATCAATCCATATTTAATTGTATTGGAAAGATGGACCAAATTACATACATGGTCTCAAGCTATACATGGTAAACAAAGCTAAATTGATGCCAAAATGTAGCTATCTCAAGCACCCCAAACACCATCACTATGATTCACTACAATGTTCATATATTCCAATGCACCTTAAGGTGAACAAGAAAGGACAAACCAAGAGAACCTGGATACAATATAACATTAACAAAATGGATAAATAATTTAGTTCTATACTTAAAAGATAGGAGCTAATATTCTTAAGCAAATGTGGATTTTAAAGATGAAATCAAATTATAAGGTCAAGTGATTTTTTATTAGGAGATTGGATTTGAAATGGATGATAGTCTAGATTAAGGATAAGGTCCCTAGATATTGAAAACTTTGGGTGATGACGAAAGGACAATATGATGTATGGACTAGATTGAGACCAAGTAACCAAATTTTGATGTTCAAGTGATGCTTTTTTATTATTAAGGATGGAGAATGGATGTACGGTTGAGATGGATCTAGATGGATAATTTTTAAATGATTCTAGGATGAGGGATGCTTACCTGATGAAAATAATAAAATTAGGATGTGATGATTAGGATACATGAAAATCCAAATGATCATTTAAAATTATTGAATGTCGTGCATTAGTAATGTATAAAAAATAAAGAAAACTAGAGACAACATTTATGTCTAGATTCTTCACCACTCAAACACCAAATCAACTAGATAATTTTATACAATTTTGTGGAGTTGAATGTTCAAATGAAATGAAAGATTTGAATGTGAACTTAAGAATTCCACGGAACATAAATAAATTTAAATGCAAAATTGGAACATAGACTAGGTTTTGTACATATTGTTGTGCATGTATA
This sequence comes from Sequoia sempervirens, assembly GCA_007258455.2. Taxonomy (NCBI): domain Eukaryota; kingdom Viridiplantae; phylum Streptophyta; class Pinopsida; order Cupressales; family Cupressaceae; genus Sequoia; species Sequoia sempervirens. The sequence continues at coordinate 20,652 of VDFB02040273.1, read as the reverse complement.
TATATTCAATCTAGCTCATGTATATAGGTGGAGTTGAACAAATATTTAAATTCAACTTGATTTGAAAGTGAAAGTTTAACAATTCCATGTGTCAAACATAAAAATTTACAATCAAGGAATCTAGAGAGATGATATAAAGGAATTTCTAGAGATTCTCAAGAGTGAAGGTTTAAAAGAATGAACCATGTCCAACATGTAAAAATGCAATTGGAAATTTAGATGATTTAAAGGAATTTAGGCAAAATGTAAATTAAAACATTTTTAAAGTCACTAGGTTTTGTAGATCAAGCATATATATGATCTAACATACATGTCACATTCTAAAAAAAAAAACCATTCTAAATCATGTCACATGTCCAATCAATACAAATATATAAATTATCTAGATTTGGAGTCATAAATGTGTACACATGTATCCAAAAAACAACTTAAAGCTCCTGGTACATAAAATCTAGATCCTCTCTATCTTTAATTATCTCTAAAATCTTCTCATGATCTTCAATAGGCAACCTCCACTTTTGTTTGGCATGTCCTCTTTTAGGTAAAGTTTCTAAATTTATTTTTGTTGCCAAAACTAAGTGACTGTAATGTAGAACCTTTTTTCCTAGCCTATAATCAACAAATATAATACCATTTTTATCTATCTTTATTTGTTGATAATATGTGCCTTCAATAACGACTGATCCAATGGGATACTCTTGTCCATCACCATCTGTCATTGATTCGAACAATTTGCTTTTTGGTTGTGTACATCTTAGTAGATAGTAATCTACACCTTCCGCATTTTCAGGATCTGCAACTATAGCGAAAATATCTCCTGTACACACACCACATATTTACATATTTAAGTAAATTATACATTTAAAAGTTGTAAAAAATTATATTTTATATTTGAAACTTACTTAAACATAGAATATATATATATATATATATATATATATATATATATATATATATATATATAAATTTAAATCTTGATTTTAACTAAATTAATCAATTTGGACATACCTATAACAACTAAATCAGATACACGTTCGTAATCAGCTAAATATAGTGGATCATAGACATCAATATTGTCATCTTCAACAAAAGGAGGCATTGATATTAATTGTTTCATTTCCCATTGTGAAACATACCCATCTCTAATATTCTCACATTGATCAATATTTGCATTGTCCTCAATGCAATCAATACAAAAACATGATTTTTTTCTCACATTCATTGCATAAGGCCTACTACTCCCCGTTGTCATGATTTGATGTAGATTTCTAATACCATGAATTGCTTGACAATTATAAGGATTTGATCGATCAATATCTGTTTAAATTCAAACTTGAAAATTCAATTTGAAATCATGTATGTACTTGAACTTTGAAATTCAAATTTTTAAAACAAATTTTGACTAGACATACATACCTGTAACTTCACAAAAATACCGTGTGTTGTATGTTGAGTCGCGAGCAGAAAAATGACTTTTGCACCATTCAACAATTTCGTTTGCATTGCGTATGGCATTACCTACAAGTTACACACAAGTTGGCACAATTTGTCACCTATTACTTTCAAAGAACTTAAAAGAATTTAATTTAGTTAAATTAAATATATATATATATATATAATCTTTTAAAAAGTATGAAGCTAAATTGGACATACCAGCAAGTTCATGTTGACGAAGTGCACGCTTCACACATGCTCCTGCTCCATCGTGCTCTCCTTTTCCATGTCCACTCTCATAAAAATTTGGTGTTGCATCTAGCATGTTGACTGCTTAACCAAACAAAGGCTTTTGCAAACTTAAATTGTCCTATGAAGTTACAAATAATTAAACACTTGAAAACCAAATTATCTTCAAAAAACAATTTAAGTCTCAAAGTTTTAAAAGTAAATATAAATTAATTAAAAATAATTTAAAAACCAATGTACTTACTAGCACATCCATCAGACCATATCCAGTGTTGTTCTTGATTTATGCCACGTCGTCTTAGGTATTCAAAAAACATTTTGAAACAATGAGCTACATAGCTTCTATCATGATTCGTATCATCACTGATATAAAAGTGAACCTCTTTGATGATAATTCTATCATCTTTGCTACTTTGTATTCCATCGACCGCTAACTCTGCATGCCTGTAGCAAACTTGCACGAAGATTGCAACTTGCTTTGAATGATAATATTGACTTTGAATCTCAGTTTGAGGACTAAATGTATAGTTCTCAGAGAAATCTACAATAGAGAGAATACAACCTGGTGGAAAACAATTCTTTGAATAACGAATTGCTTAGATTGCCATCTTGCACCATGACAATGTTGGATATGTGGATATATGATATTGTGAAATTTACTCATGAATTCATTGTAAGGCAATCCACTCTCTTTGAGAACAATTTTTTTGGCCTCAACTCCTGACTTCATTAAGTATGTCTCATATTCAAATCTTTTCCAAGTAACTTGCATTTCATTATTGTCAACATGTAAAAGATTCTTCAAATCTCCACAATTATTACATACATTTTTTATACACTGAACGTTGAATTCATCCGAATTTTCTAATTTTTCACATAGAAGAGACTTCACAAATTGTGTTGTGCTTCCAGGGATGGCTAAATTTCAATCAATTGTTGCCATAACTTTTCTATATGATTGTAGGTGTAGATCAAATTCAACATGATTTCGACAACAACAAGTTTCACGTACTTTATTTATACGTACAAATGATGGTCATAGTGTTTCAAACATCCTTTGACAAATCTTCACATTTAGAAATTCTTGTTTAAATGCTTCAAAAAGTTCACTTTGTGTTGTATCTATAAAATGTTTTGGATGAGAAATTTTTGTACCATCATCACCTATTATTTGTATAGTATCCCTTCTATTGGAAGAAACACGAGAGTGGGTGATCCAATATTCAACAACTTGTTTCTTTACATCTTCTGAAATTCTATCTTTTCGAGGAACCCTACAAATATTTACCCAATTTTTCTCAATTTTTCCATCTATTTCATCTCTCTTTTCAATATATCTTTGAACAGTTCTCCTAGAAATATTTAGTAATTCAGAAATTGCTTGAACTTGTCTTCTATATGATAATTTCTTACTAGAAATTACAGTCATCAACGCTCTATGTGCAACACTTAAATCACTAGACCAACTCTTATTTTCAATACATTCTAATGCTTCTTGCAGGTTTTCAACAATTGTTTGTTTTAAATCTGATGACTTTTTCCTATTATCAACCCCTAACAACTCCAAAACAGGGGTCATTTCTTTTCGTCTAAATAACTTTGCAATTAACTGTGCTCTTCCAATTAAAGATTTCTCTTCAAAAAATTCATCCCATATTTTTTAGAGTGTAATTTTAATGTGCTTTCAGATAACATATCTCTAGATGAAATATTATTGAAAAGAGAATCTTCATCCATCTCCATCAAATTTTCCATACCATAGTCCAAAACATTTATATTAGTACTAGGTTCAGTTTGTTCTTATACCTGTACGTCACCTTGATCATCAATATTTTCCATGGGTTGTTGTTCAGTAGATGTTCCTTCATCCGCTTTTCTCTTTCTTTGTCTTACTCGTGTTCATTCATACTTCCTTGATCTAGTCCTTCAATTTGCCATCACAAATTACACTCAAATTTGAATGATTGCCTACATAGAAATTTGTACACACATAAGCTTTCCATGAAACATGTACATGTAATATAGCATAAATATTTTAAAAAACTTGTAACTAGATGCAAAACATAAACATAAAATATTTAAACAAAAGTTTTTAATAAACATAAACATGCAAAACATAAAATATTTTTAATTGAATAATGAATATATTTCTACACATATTTCTTTGATGTTAATATTTTAATAAAAAAAAAGTGAAAACAAACTTCAAATGCATTTTCAATAAAAAACATAATCAATTAAATAAATTAAAGATCAATACACCTTAAAAATATCTCTCCTCTTCTCCAAATGCCTTTTTTTTTGTCGAAATAAGTCTTGTAAATTTTAGAAATGATAAACCTTCCAAAATGTTGAAATAAATCTTCTTTAATCGAAAATAGTCGAGAAAATTTTGAAATATTTGTTATTTTTGAATTTTTTTAATTTGATAAATTTGAAAGAAAATAACTTTATTTTATTTCATTAGTTTTCAGCCGAGTACTTATTGGCCGATAAAGTTCCGATCGATTAATTTTCAGCCGATTCATTCCCGGCTAATAGGGTTTCGACCGAAACTTGATCGGCCGAAAACGTGTCGGCCGAAAACATCTAGTTGGCATCCTACATGGTAGCTTACTCATCATTTTTTAGAATTTTCTGAAACATTCATTTTTGGCAGAGTATTTCTCTAGTCAGATTGGTTTTTTTGCAAAAAATAAAAATACCCTTTTGTAGAGCTTGAAGTGTAGAATCCAAATATAGAATTTTTATAATATATTGATTAGTTTTAATATCTTTTATTTTTAAAATAATGCAAGTAGGTTTTAAAAATTAAAAAAGAGGCTGATTTGATATTAAAAAATGATAGTAAAGTTTATTAAAATGTTTTAAATATTATATGAGGCATAAGAGGAGAGAGTCTACTTCAAAAGGGTATATTTTGTTTTTTGAAAATGATTGAAAAAATTGAAATTAGTTGACGGCCCGTCAAAACTGTCAAATTTTGACATGTTTGACTTTAAAACGTTATTACGAGAAAAATATATATCAAAATGTGATTTTTTTTTTCCATGCACAGGATATTGAAATTACCTATTTAGAAAAAAAAAAAATAGGGAGAAATGAAGTTTTTTTCATTTTATTTCTTGACGGCCCGTGAAGTCACTCTTTTATGAAATTTTCAGCATTCCAAAATTTGTCCTTAAATTGATAAAAACATAATAAAAACATTTTTTTAAATTTTTTTTAAAAATTACAGGAATAAACTACACCAAAAGTTCTACATTTTATTAGTTTACACCATTTTGAAATTCAAAACATAAAGACCACTTTTATGTGGTCGAAGTTCTGAATTTTTTTTGATGTTGGCTGATTCCTTTATAAAGTGTGACACAGGTTTGTGCTTTTACCCGTAGAAAAAAGCGAATCGAGCGATCATGGACCAAGTCAGCAGAAACAAGACAATTGGCAGAAAAGGGACGGGGGACTTCATTTGTCTGTGGATTTGAATACCCTAAGTAGGTGAATTTGGTCAGGGGGATTTGATCGTTTGAAGGCACATGACCAATTTGGGCTTGGAAAATGGGACATGCAAAACAAGACAGGAGCAAAGTAGCCTGTCGGGAGTGAAAAAAGGGGGTCCCTGCCTATGGCAGGGCATGTGTGCAAAACATGCACAACAATAGGTTACTAAGTTTTACTCCATAATTCGGTGGAAGTGAAATTGAGAATGTATTTGTTATAGACGATGCTTGTTATTTTCATCTAGATTGGGTATATCAATGGTATGTATTGGTGTCAAATTGTATTTATGACACCATTTTATTGTATTCTAAAACTTCTAAGCAAATCCTATTGAATAAAATGCCAATGCCTCATGTATGGCTTTTACCAAGCGTTTTTCACATGAAATATATATTATTGTCTCTAGAAATATACTTCTTTGCTTGGAAATGAGAGATTATGGTAAATAATATTTTCCTCTTTGTTATGTTTATCAAATTGAATTAAGAACTTAAAATATTTTTGACATTTCATAAATAATCACGTATATTTCCACTAATGTCATGATTTTCAAACTTAATTAAGAATTGTTGTTGATTCCATGGTGTATAGTCAACATGATTTTTCCATAGTCCATGTAGTATGTGCAAGAATTTCTAGAAAAAACTGTATATGCTTTTTGAATCAACGTTTCGGATTGCACTCAACAATCCATCATTAGGAAGAGGAAAGTGAAGATATAGATTGCAAACAAAGACTTAAAAACAAGGTTGGTGAGGATGGAAGCGAAAAATGAGGAACAAGAGGGAAGTGGAGGGATGAAGAAAAAATAAAGATGAGAAAGAAGAAAAGCACAAAATATCAATAATAATATATGTTATGCATATCTAACCTAGACTACAACAGAAAAATAAACGAAAATAAATCAAGTCAAAAACAAACATAAGAAAACTTGATATATAATGCAAGAAGAAATTAACAATAGACAAACATAAAATATTAAAAAACAAAATATTATGTCTCGGGGAAAAGAATAAATAGAAATCATCCGTAAATCAAATAAAAATAGTTTAAGTGTCTCTATATCTATATATCTAAAAATCAAAAATCTATAGATTTAACATATTATGTAAGATAACAAAAAATAACATTCTAGATAAAAAAATATTATACGTATAGATTCAAAAAATAGCAAAAGAAATGTGGGTAAAAGCATAGATCTGTGTCACATTTTAGGTCAACTAAATAATTTAGGTTGAATAGTGTTTGAAATTCGAAGGCAGATTTTCAACCCGAAGGCTGTTTTAGCCAAAACCACATGGCTTTTTGTGGAGCCTACATGGCACATACCTTTCAATCCCGAAAGGGTTTGACTAAAGGGAAACCCTAATTCAAATTTCCTTCATTGTGAAATTTAGTCATACAAAATTTATCTTTATAGTTTGACCAAAACAAGTTTGGTCAAAGCTGTCTATAATAATGGATATAGCGATTGTGACCACTTCATCATTTTAGAATTTTCTAAAGGGAATTCTCACACTTCTGAATTTTTTCTTTAGCTAAAATGATTTTTTTTTTTCAAAAAAAAACTTAACTGTAAGAGCTTCGAGGAGTCAAGAATTTAAACATATATTTTTTTTATATTTTGATTAATTTTAATATTCTTTGTAATGCCCTGCCACACAACCCTAAAGGAAACAAATACTTTTAACAATTAATGGCACAATTTTTTTTTAAATGACAAATATGCAACATAATAACATACATCACATGAAATGAATCTATACATGTACAACATATAACAAGTCCCTTGGGGTTACAAGATTACATTACTATCTGTATCAACATCTTTACATTACATGAAAGATACTAGTAACCATAAGATAACATGAACATGGACAATGCATTAATATCATGAAGCTACAATGCTCAAAGATTACATCATTACAATAGTACTTCCCAACATGTGCAGGAAAAGTACAATAACAGAGAATATACAATGATATGCAAGAGTACAAATCAAGAAGACTGGATCAATGTTGGAATATCTCTGGTGTCAGAGTATCTGACTTCAACTCTGCACAACTCAATCAATGATTGGGGACCCAATGGGGTGCATAACACATTCCACCTGACCACATGGACCCGAAGGCCCACCCCCCATGCTAGGAAAAGACAAGAAGGACATCAACGAATACCATCAAACAAAACAAGGATTACAAGACTCCACAACAAGAATAATAAATACACAAGATAGCATCCATCACATGAATATCCAACATAAGAAACAAGTCAACATAACAAGAGCATCAATATACACATGACAACATCTTCTTTCAAAGGCTCAAGAACAACAAGAGGGAGACAAAATCATACAATATTGTTAAAGGGTGGAGTGTCATCACATAGTTTGTCATGGGTTACCCAGATAGATCTTCCTAGTCCCAGCCCCCATCTTGGGTCACCCTGGTAGCCTCTACCGATCTTCAGCCCCTCATGCAGACCTATGCAGAATCAATGTACCTCTCGTGACGATGAGGTAGATGATCCTACAATTCCAAGCCTTCTCTACTCATCTCAAGCCTATACAAGCACTTGAACCATGAGTTCAAGGCATTAACTTATCTTGATTAGTGTTATTACTACCCAACCCCTAATTAATTATTAATGTTTTCACTTATTTAAGAAACTTCCAATGAGTTACCTTGGGACCACTTCTGGGTCCCAACCCCCATTGAAAGCCACTCCCCCTACTAACAACAAAATCTCAAATCACAAACGTGCAAGCCAACTTGCACAAGATACCAAATCCAAACAAAATAACTGCATCAAGCCAAAAACTTTAGAGTAACGAAAACCACATTCAGGTGCAAGGCTCAAATCCACATAAGCACAATCCAAGTGTAAAGGTCAACCATCATCAAATAACAAAATCATGAAACCACCCACTTTTAGGTGAAACAACATAAAACTCAAATAACAACTTCAGGCTTGATACAGGTTACCCAAGGAAGACCCTCCTAGGTCGCTGGCCCCCATACCAAGTTTGGATAGTAATAAAAACCATAGTCCCCTCTAACCTCTGGAAGACTCTCAAAGTGCTAACACAAGGGCTCCCCATCAAATAAATGTCAACAATAACAAGATCTCAAAGAAACATTTACATTCCACAATTAATGAGTCAACAAGTATGTAATAATGAGTGGCAACATCCCAACAGAATCTTCAGACTCAACAAAAGTAAACATAATCAATTTCAATACAAAATCAACGGGCATCCAAGGGAGACCTCTATTTTCTCCTCTCAAGATACCCTTACAATATGGAAAATATTTACCCTTAACAAGGTCAACAATTATGACAACTACAACAATCAACGATACACAATCTCAATTCGAAGATCAACCCACTCAAACAATCAAATCAATCATGATATCAATCACAAGTATTCTATAGGACTATCCTTATAGAGAACTCACAAATCAACTATTAAATGAATATAAGGGAAATCGAATTTCAAAAGATCATCTAATTTTATTCATTTACATAAGCCCTTCGTTTAACTAAATATAATTAATCAAAATCATTTATCGAATCTATAATCATTCACTTATCTATATAAACCAACAAATCCAATTCACTTAATTACCTACTCAAAATGCACAAAGATATTCAATGAGAACCAGATACAAAGCATAGCATCTATCTTATTACTTCATCTCAAAATAGAACTCTAATTTATTATGTTGCAGTTGATTGCTAAACCGACTCATTTTGTTAGACTAATAACTATGTTTGCATATATATCTAACCTTATCATTTAACCTTTATATAACCAAGACTTTGATATGTAAACTCCCTATATCTAATTTAGCGAACCCTAATCTCAAATATATGTATTTATATTATTAATCTGAAATTTATAATTACATCTGATAACTAATCCTTGACCATAAGTACAACTCGCTAGCCTTTATCGTAATACCCATCTAATTAAAATTCTCAATTTATATTCTTTAATCAAATAACATTTTCGTTCTTTTCAATACCACCACTTATAACCCAATATACATATTCACACTTAAATACTATATATAAATATAATAACCAAAAAATCTATTTTCAAAATAATAGACTATAATACTAGCTACCCATAAACCAATCCATATAAATGTACATATAGGAACATATATATTTGACTTTCTTAAATATAACTTTCAACTGATATTTAAATTCTCTATAATCTTTAAATTTTCTTTATAATCATATAAATATATAGATATAATTCCTTCTAAAAGAAATACTCACTTAAATTCTAATATAAATAAGTGAAACAATCCTTCCTCATTTATTTCTACTCTTTAAAGATTTCCTTATAAAGAGTAATAAAACAAAAAATTATCTTAACTAATGGAATATCATTAACTAACCCGCATTTTCTTTATTTAAAAAAAATAAAAAATTCTCTATTTAAAATCACATCTTATAAAGAATCAAAGGACTGTGGTTTTATTGTGGTTTTATTCCCAAGTCAATAAAAGAGGACATGCCCTTTAACAGCAAAAGAGTAAACCTATTTTATTATAATCTACAAGAGGACCATTTCACTTATGAGGGAAGAGAAAGCATGATAATTTAAATATTCCAAGACTAGACTTTTATTATCGAATGGGCTAAAGAAATGGTTTTGAGAGATGCGAGCCATATCCTTCATTTTAAACAGGTACAATGTTCTAGCGGAGAATATTGGTGATGCTAAATGGAACAATCTGAAAAGTAAGCCTACGTTATGATAATTTAGAACAAAAGGAATTGGCGGGTGTAAAGGCTAGAAAACGCAACAGAAGTTAGCTCCAAAGTATATACTGAAGTTGCATACTCATTTAATGACAATGATGAAGACGAGAAAGTGAAACAAAAATAAATGGAGGAAAATCATGCATATATACATAGCCCTTCCTGATGCAATGATGTATGACTTCGTGGCCACATCATTTATTACTTAAACTATATACGTTAGAGCATACTTATACCCTAACAGGACTTTACTGTCAAATAAGAAATACTGAAAACACACATAACTATCACTAAGGTATCAAATATGTTCCTTTCGCTAGGATTGGGGTTGTTCAAATCCATGAGCAGTGGATCACGCAAGGAAATGGCCTCCATTGCCAAGATATGAGTGCTCACTACTGGCACAAGATTGGGTTGATTCTTCAAAAGAACGACTAAGCTATGGCTGCAAACAAATTCTGAAAAAGTCCTATAAAATTGTTTCAAGTAACCTCTGACATAGAAGATGCCCATTTAGTCATATCAGAAACGCCTGACTGAGGTTACGGACTAAGGAGAGAAAGCAATATGAAGTAATGATTCCTCTAATGTGACTGTATTTATTTCGAGATTGAAGCGGAATCAAAACTATTGCTGAGGGAAAGAAAACTACATTAATTCTTTGTAAAGGTCATGAAGTGACTGTGGATATACTGCAGAGATTATAACAACAACATGCGTGCTTATTTAGATATGATGTGATGATAAACACTATGCACCTTTTGATCAAAACCTAAAATATTTAACTTCAGGTAAACTAGAATATAAATCAAATGCAATGAGAAGTTAGGTAAAAAGAGGAATGTCATCGACAAGCTCAAGATTTGGGGAAATGTAGTGAAAATTGTCAAGCTAGCTTGCACGACGAACGACAAATGAAGCAACATAAGGAGTCTTAACAGAGAAAAGCTTAACCATCATTTCTAGCAAAAACACGCATTGATTCACCCTACACAGCAAATAAATCGAACGCTGTCATTGCAGGTTATACCTTCAAACTGGATTCCCACGAACGACAGCGATCACGAAACTTAGAGAATGACCATTACGCCAGATAGCATGAATGAAAGGATCGCAGAATGTGCACAAAATAGATTGATTCGGATGTATATTCATTGAACTATGGAGATAAATCAAAAGGGAGATTTGATGATATAATATTCAATAGGTATCGAATGGGCAAATATGGGGTATAATATTCATCTGGATACCTTAGTGATCACAATGATAAAAAACTAAGGTCAAATAGATCGATTGCTTAGTGTTTTGCTAATTCGGGATGCATGAAAGTTTGAAGGTAGGAACGACGACAGAGGCACTATGGTTTAGATATAACATAGAATTGCGAGCATCTATAATGTACATCAGATTCACCGATTGAAGATACCGATACGAAATCTAAGAAGTCAATATAGTACTTGGAACCGTACCTTATAAGATTATTGTCCAATATCAGAGGATTTATTTGGAAATCCAGAAGTGAATAAAGTCGACTGAGTTCCATACCAAACATTGCGAAGACTTGCATGACTCCCTCTCCGTTGTCTCTCCTCATGTCCTCAACCGAACTCCAATGGGTATAAAGATTTTCCCATCGATTCTTTCAAACGCCCTTTAGCTTTTGCATCCGAAACCCCGTAAGGAGAGGAGGATAATCTCACGATCTAGCCTTAGTCCCAGGAACGTTATCCTTGTTGCGCTCCCCATACATCCGTAGCCTTTCAGACTCGAGATCCTAGATGCTAATCTGAAACAGGTGCACCGGTCCAAGGTGGCAAGATCCAAGATGTCTTAGTTGGCATTGGCAAAGGCAGACAAGGATAGACCCCTATACAGTTTCGTCCCTCCTCTTCCTATGAAGGTATGCCTTTGTATGGACATTTTCAGAATTCGAAAGACCTAGAGTATAGAAGAAATGGGCGCTTAGATCAAGCTTCTCAGCTGTTTTCAGAGTGATTTTCTTCCAACCCCCAAAACAGAGAAGATCCAATTCCCCAATGGTTTTTCCGTATTAAGATTATGAGCAGCATTTTCCAAAACTAACCTTCCATCCAAAACTAACCTTCCATCCCCTATGTGCATGCATTCTCTTTCTTTATCCTTTCATTTATTCCCTTGCAGTACGGTTACCATAACCGTTACTTTCTCCTTTAATATCCCATTTTCATATTTTCTAAACTTAGATCCACAATGCTGAACGTGGTCCATTGAATGCGACATGCAATTTTGTGCCTTTATGGCATAATTAATTGCATTTAATTAATGATAGTTTGATAGCACAACTATTATATATTTATATATATATTTATTTTATTCTATTATTAATTTTATTATATACATTTATATTTTATTAACGAGTTATTTTAAATTTGATAATATAATTAATATTTCGGTTGATCAAATAACATTGTTAAAATGAATTTAAATCCAACAATCCCAAACACTAATTATTGAACACTACATGTTTTTTTTCAAAAATATTGCAAGTAAGATATTAAAATTAAAAAAGAGGTTGATTAGAAATTAAATGAAAAATACTAAACCATATTTTAAAAAATTTCAAAATATATGATACACTAGAGGAGTGAGTCTTCTCCAAAAAGATATAATTAGTTTTTTGATAATGATAAAGTATTATGAAATGGCCTGGTCAAATGAAAACTATCAAATTTCAGTATATGGGACTTTAAAACATTATTACGAATAAAATATGCATTGAAAATTAAATTTTTTTCCATGCCCTAGATATTGATGTTATTTATTTGTAAAATATAAATCAAGAAAAATAAATCTTATTTTCATTTTTTTGAATTTTTCAGCAATTAAAAATATGCCTTTAAAAATATAAAAAAATATCCAATGATATTTTTAGTAGACATAAACTTCATAAATATTTATGCATTTTATCAGTTTACATCATGTTTACATCATGTGGAAATTTTTATGCAGTCAAAGTTGAACAATTTTTGTTGCGTTGACCATTTCCTTTATAAAACTGTGACATAGGTTTGTGTTTTTATCCATGTATAGGTAAAATATATACAAAACATAAAACAATGTGAAAAAATGAGAATGGAATAATTACCCCACAAAATATAGAAAAAGCACATAATGTTAAAATAAATAAAATAAAATAAGAAAATAAAAAATAAAAGAAGTAAAATAAAAATAAAGAAATTAAAGGAATAAATGAATGTATATAAGCATAGACAAATCAAATGAAACAACTTATCAAAGAAAAAAAAAGGGAACACAAAATATAAAAAATAAAATAAAACAAGTAAAAATCAAGCAAAAACAAAACAATAAAAAATCCTATTATCTATAGATTTAACATATTATGTAAGATAACAAAAAAAACATGATCATAAAAAAGATTATACGTATATATCCAAAAAATAGAAAAATAAATGTATAGGTAAAATATATACAAAACATAATACAAAGTGAAAAAATGAGAATATAATAATTACCCCATAAAATATAGAGAAAACACATAATGTTAAAATAAATAAAATAAAATAAGAAAACAAAAAAAAAAAGTAAAATAAAATAAATAAATTAAAGGAATAAATGGAAGTATATAACATAAACAAATCAAAGAAAAGAAAAGGGAACACCAAATATTAAAAATAAAATAAAACAAGGCCACAAATAATGAAAGAAGTACTAAAGTAAAAATACAATACAATACAATGAAAGATAAAAATAAAGAAAGAAATAATAAAGTAATATTAAAATAATTATATAAAATGGCTTATCAAAGAAAATAGGAAGGAACACAAAATATAAAATAAATTAAAGCCATAAATATTGAAGAAAAGTAATATAGTAAATATACAAAATAAAGAAAGATAAAAATAATCTGAGAAATAATAATGAAAGAAATAATATAGAAATATAAAAAAATAATTAATAATGAACTAAAATAACTTTAGATCTAGCTTATTATATAAGATAAAAAGAATAAAATAACTAAAAGATATAAAAGTAAAAACAAAAAACAAAAATTTAGCAGTTAACTTACTATATAACAAAAAAGGAAAAAATTAAGAGGTAAGTAAACCAAAATAAAAATAAAAATGACAATTAAAAATAAACTATAATATCTATAGATCTAATTTATTATATAAGATAAAAATAGGGTCACTAATTTGTTGTAATTTTTATCTTATATAATAAATTAGATGACATAGGGTCACCAAAAAACAAAGAAGAAAGACAAGAAAAGTCAAGCAAGGAAAGATGAAATGGAGGGATCAAGAACAATGTGGGGTAGTATGGAGGGAGGAAAGAAAAGGCAACCAAGTAGGGCTATGTCAACCATCATCACAATTAAGATTAGAGGGGTGACGCTTAAAGTGTGATGCTTGGAGCGATGGGAGTTTTTAACTAGGGTAGAGTTGGCCACACAATTGTGTCTAATGTTAGCACAATGTTCCTTGATCCTAGTGCTAATAGATTTTCCAAATTCTCCAATATATGGAATACCACAAGAAGAGGTGATCTTGTAAACCCCTGAGTTGGTGGTGGCCATAGTGGGATCTTTAGTAGAAGGGATACACTTTCTTGTAGTAGTGAGGGGGTGAAGGTAGAAAAGAGACCTTTTTTATGAAGGATTTTGAAAATTTTGTGAGAAAGGCCTTCAATATATGGCAAGGTTGCCATGGTGGGGTTGCTAGGGAGACTAGGTTTAGGTTTTGGCAAGGAAATATTTTTAGCAAGGTTAAAGGCTTTAACATCATGTGTTTGTTTTGATAACCATTCAGTTTGAAGACTTGGAAAACATGGGCAAGCTCTTGATCAATATGTTCATTATTGCAAATGTGATAAGCATGGGTTTCCAGTGTTTTCAAAACACTAGCCTTGTGGGCTGGGTGGTGGTGAGAGGAGGCATGGAGGTAAAGGTCAGTATGGGTGGACTTCCTATAGATAGTGCAAGCAATAGAGCCATATTTTTCCTAATGAGGAGGACATCAAGAAAAGGAAGTTGGTTATTGGAATCCAATTCCTTGGTAAACTTAATGCACTCAACTAAGTTATTCAAGTGGGAATGGAAGAGGTCTAATTGATCCAACCCATGTGGCCAAAAAACATTGGTGTCATCAACATAATGTTTCCACCATCTAGGTTTGCGAGGGAAAGAGTTGAGAGCAAGGGCCTCAAAGTGCTCCATGTAGAGGTTGGTAATGATTGGAGAAAGAGGGGAACTCATCGTGATGCCCTCAGATTGCCCATAAACCACATCTTGGAAGGTGGAGAACGTGGAACAGAGGCACAACTAAAAAAGAGAAGCAATCTCATCATTGGTTTTATTTTTGATAAGATTGATTGAGTCTCGCTCAGGGACTTTTGTGAACAAGGAAACCACATCAAAACTAACTAAGATCTCATCCCTTTCCACCTTCTTGTCATGAATAAAGTCCACAAAATGGGAGGAGTCCTTAATGAAAGAATCAGATTTTCCAATTAGAGGAGTGAGAAGTTTAGCAAGGAAAGATGAAAGATTATAAGTGGGGGAATCGGTAGTGTCAAAAATAGGACGTAGGGGGATGTCAGGCCTGTGGATTTTAGGAGTACCATAAATGAGAGGAGTGATGAACTTGTGAAGGATATGATGTTTTTTAGTAAGGTCTTCAAGAGACGAGAGAGAAATGGCTTGCTTGACTTTATTAGTGATTTGAGAGATAGGGTTATGGGGGAGAACCTTGTAGCTGCTACTATTTCTAAGGTGATCAAGCATCTTATTGATGTAGACTTACTTGTCAAGGATGAAAAATGCATTACCTTTATCAACCTTGGTGATGATGATATCCTTATCATTGATGAGTTTATTAAAGGCAATGAGTTCATCCTTGGGAATATTGTGTTTAGGGGCTTAGTATGTTGAAGAATGATGACACAATCCTGTCTAAAATCATTAGCAACATCCTTAGGGAGAGAACAAATGGTATTCTCGATCTCAAGTAAGAAATCAAATTTGTTTATATTTTTTAATAATTTTTTATTTGTACTTCTTTTATTCTTGTTTTCCTATTAATATGTCAATATGTAACATGGTGATTTTTTTGTCATTTTTATGTTAATCTATTGTTAATTTCTTCTTGCATTATATATCAATTTTTCTTATGTTTGTTTTCGACTTGATTTCTTTTCTTTTCTTTTTCTGTTGTAGTCCATGTTATATATGCATAACATATATTATTATTGATATTTTGTTTTTTTCTTGTTTCTCATCTTTATTTTTTCCTCATCCCTCCACCTCACTCTTGTTCCTCATTTTTCGCTTCCATCCTCACCAACCTTTTAAAGTCTTTGTCTACAATCCATATCTTCACTTTCCTCTTCCTAATGATGGATTGTTGAGTGCAATCTGAAACGTTGATTCAAAAAGCATACATAGTTTTTTCTAGAAATTCTTGCACATACTCCATGGTGTATGCCAATTCATTGTTACCCATTTTATATGTTTCTCCTTTTTTTTGAAATCTACTTGGTGGAATTTGTTCTTCAATCCACCAAAGTGTGTGGTGAATACATTATTTTTATTTATTATTTATTATTATATAAATGGGTGGGATTTTGAATAAATTTATTATTTACTTTTATTTAATAAATTGTAGTCATACATACAAAATTCTAATCTCACTATATACCTCTATTAATTTAATTCTTAATAAATATTTTAATAAAAAAGCATACTATCATCATTACTAACTAATCTACAACTCTTCAATTATATTTTTTTCCACATAATATAAGAAATAATATAAATGTATATACAAATTTTAAGTGAATACACAAAAGAATTATTATGTGTGTGAATGTTGGTGCTTTAAGAATTTACTGTCTTCTCTTTTTATCTTTGGCCATTGATAGATGTTTATAATGTTAAAAAATAATTGATTGTCAATTTAATATGTATGCATTATGGTTAAGATTTCTATTTTTTAATAAAAAATTCAATTTAATTTTTTTTTAATTAATGTTTTTTAAATTATTTAATAAATTAATAACTTTTTAAATAATTTTTAAAATATTTTTTTTCTAATTTTTATTATTGTTTTTTAGATTATTTAGAAAATTAATGTATTTTTTTAACTAAGTTTTTTATTAAAGATTTTTTAAAATATATTTTTTTTCTAATTTCGTAAAATAAAGTTTTTAATAATATTTTGTGAAAAGGAACATAATAACTTAAAATTTGTAGACGATTTCACCTCCACTCATGCATAATATTGATAACTCTACAAAAATGTCTTCGATTATGAACCCTTAATTAAATTTGTTTGATCCTATACATTTTATTATTGGAACTCAAATAAATTTGGGCTTTGCTAATCACATCCTTTATTTTTATTTAACAAGCAATTGAATGAAAATAGTGATCTTGTTTTACCATAAGATACAACAATACTTAAAAAATACCTTCAGAGTGTAAAAAACATTTTTTTTAAATCATTCATTGCTTTTTTTTATAAGTATTGCCAGTAGGGGGTGATGAGGTAAAAATAACCTCATCATGATAATACCATAAAGACTTGGTTCATATATGCAAAATCTATATCCTCTGCCAATTAATTAAATTTTAGGAGAAATAATTGCTTAATTTTTAGTGAGAAATTGTATAAATTTTATTTCTTTTGATTTCTTGAAGTATTTTTCCAATACATATTTAATGGGTTATTTTAAGTGTTTTGTAGATAATAATTGGTCAATCAAAGTTGCAGATTGAAGCATCCAGCCAACACGTGCTCCAGAACAGGCTGAAGATATACGCTGGAAATATGCTCCAGAACTTTAGGGTGATGGACCGAAGATGTAGTTGCTTTTAAAGTTTTTATTTCTGTTATCCTTTGAATTAAAGACTTTATGGCTCGACTTGAGCCTCTTAAATACTGTGTAATATGTTTCTAAAGACATACGAGTTATCCGTAGATTTTTTTTAGATATTTTCAATGCTTATCCATACCATCTAAAATATAGGATGTAGTTATAGTTTCCCTATAAAAGATATGATCTCTAGAAGTAAGATATACAGTGAAAAGCAATGTTATACTGTCAGAATGTTTTTGAGGTTTATGAATAAAGAGATTGTTATCCAAAAATTCTGAGTTATGAGTTATGGATGATAACTACGATTGATAGAAGTGTTTCTGAAATAGTTGTGAATGTGAGCTAAGAAAAAATGTGATAACCCACGAGCTAGCCACTCGCAAGAGTAGATAAGTGTTTTTTTTATTATGATGTTTTGTAGAGAATCATTAAATTTACTGTTGTGAAATTTTAGTTATGAAGTATTTGTTACCTTTCACTTCTGTAGTTTCTGTTATTAAATATAGAATCTTTATTGTTAAGAAAACGTTTTATGGATTGCTATAAGTTTTTATGCTTTTATAATTTTCAGCTTCTTAGTTTAGTTGTTTCTGCACTTTTCAATTTAGTTATTATGCTTTCTAAATTAGTTTTCTCATGCTTTTAGTTCAAACATTTCCTATTTTCTTAGGAATAAATTGATTTATAGTTTTATAGTTAGATAGTTTGTAATTAGAATTAATATTAAGTTGTTCTTAAAAATTAGAAAACCTGAGGGAGATACTCCAGACTTCTTCTATTGTAAATTACCTTCAACACTACCCGGTCGACAAATTGAATTTTATATTCTAATGTAATGGGACCTAATGAAAACCTATCACTTTTTGACACAGTTGTCGGGGACCCCTTAGCTTCTTTTGCTTGAGTGTTAATAGAAGATGCTTAGAATATCTCTTTTAGGCCAAAAATACTATCTTTGCTTCCTTTTTTGCATGGTCAGGAAAAGAGGGCCCCCTCACAGACGCCAAAGACCCACCAAAATATGTCCCAGTTATACATAGGGATGCCCAAGGCTCAGAAGACCACTCTATTGATGAATTACTTGAACCTAACCCACCAGAGGCTTTCCACTATTTTCTTGAAGATCATCCTGTTGTACAACCTGTTGTGGAGGAGATTATTCTTGAAGAGCATATTCCTCTGAAAATCATGGGAGATCGGAGGGCATAAGCTAATCGTAATTATACCAACCATAATAACAATGATCCTTAACTACCTAGAATGTTCACTTATCCTATTGCTCTAGATGCAGATGATGATACAACGATGAAAAACATCTCTCCAACTTTCCTTCCAACCTTCCATGGTTTATCTTCGGAAGACCCAAACCAATTTCTCTTTGAATTTAAGGTCCTTTGTCAAACCTATGACTACAAAAATGATAACCAAAAACTGAAGTTGTTTCCTTCTACTTTGAAGGATTCAACCATGTATTGGTTTATGGGACTACTGTATTGAAGTATTACATCTTGGGAAGAAATGGAGATTGTATTCTTGAATAAATATCAGAGTTATTGTTGAGTATGTGATCGCAAGAAAGAGTTGTTTAAACTTAGGCAGAATGAGGATGAGATTCTAGAGGACTATTTGGATAGGTTTCTTTTCTTATCTAAACAATGTGGAGAAACAACTATTAGTGTTGAGATTCTCAAGACTATATTTCTTAAGGGAATCGATGATGATGCAAGAAGAAGTCTTGATGTAATGGGAAAAGGTGACGTGTCTCAGTTAAACCTTGAAGACATATGTGATTTGTGTCGTAATTTTTCACATACTCATGGAGGAATCCGAAAAACAAATCTTTTCAAAGGGAATAATGAGATAGGTAAGCTCTGAGAAGAAATAGAAAATCTTAAGACAAACATACTTTTCCAATTGAACACTACGTTGGATGGTATACAAGCAAAGACACGTAACCCTGAGACTTTGTCAATCTATTGTCCTAGGTATCGAAATAAACATCTTTTATGTGAGTGTCCTTTAGACAAGGTTAATGTTTGTAAACTTTGTGAGAAAAGTCACCCTACCAATCAATGCGAGCTTCTTACTGATCTTAAGAATACTAAGAAAAAAACTTCTTAGGTTGAAGAAAAAATAAATGTGCTAAATCAACGCTAGGGAGGTAATTTTTCTTATGGGCAGAATTCCAACCCTGCATGGAGACCCTAGAATAACTGGGCTAGTAATCAATGGCCTCCATCTTGGAATCAACCCTATCCTCCACAACCTATGTGGGGAACTCCTTATTGGGGATCTCCTGAATGGGCAAGTCAATCATGGGTAACTCGGCAATGGCCAAACTAGTCACAACCTTAATGGTATCCACAACATATTGCTCCCCAATGCGATCAAGGACAAAATCAATTTTATATTGGTCCTAGGAGGAATCAACAACATAATTTGTTACCACCACCTCAGAATCTTCCTTAGACTGAGCAGGTAAATCAACCTCAACTTTCAACACAACCACTTCCCAATCCTGAGAACAATCGACAGAATACTCTGGTATATACTACTGACCAAGATAATGTCACAAGACTTAATGCAATTCATTGTGGAAATGTTCAGTTACATTCAGGTAGAACACTTCAATCGCCCACTATTGATGAAGTAGTGGACGAACCTATTCCTCAAAATCTTGAGAAAGATACTACCCTACCTGTGAATATTACTAAGTCTTCTTCAGCAGCAGGAGCTGCTGACTTACCTCAAGAGGAGGGAGGTCAGTCTTCAACTGAATTTAGTAAAGATATCCCTTCAAAAGGGAAAATTCAA
>VDFB02040272.1:0-146925 GCA_007258455.2 Sequoia sempervirens | reverse complement strand
TGAAAAGCAAATGATACACATTTCACTTTTTTTTCTTTTGAAAGCACATAACGCGCTCGCGTTATAACGCGAGCGCGTTATGTGTTTCCCCATTTTTTTCCCATTTGGCCACAAAAGTGCGACCAACTTCGTGCACCCGCCCATGTAACCTTGGTTTTCTTAGGTTTTGCAAACTTATGAATCAAATTAGCAATTGTGTCAAATTCAAGAGAAACTAATTGGATGGCTCTCCTTTTCTTTAACAAACTTTGTTGCAACCATGAAGAAGCAAACACCTATGAAGAAATTGTGATATCCATAGATGATGGTTCAAATGCTATAAGAGGATTAGGAATAAATATTGGCATAGGAACTTCATTGGGAAGTGCATCACCAATTTGTATTTCAGGAGGAAAATGGTGCTCATTGTGAGGCAATGAAAAAATAAGAATAGAGGGAGAAATGGAGGGAAATAATTCCTCATCATTAGAACAACTTTGAGGATCTATGTATTCTCTTTCATCAACTCCTTCCTGAATTGGATCCAATGACTTAGATCTTTTAGCTTTGATCTCTTCTTTCTTATCTTTGGATCAACTTCACATGTGTTTGTAAGGTTGTTCCTTTTGTTTGGGTCTTCATCATCACCACATCCCCAAACTCATGACTGAAATTGAGACTTGATAAATGGTGGAAGAAGAAGAACCCTCCAGAGTGTCATTCCTCTTCCTTGAAGAATTATCTTTATCCTTTGGTTTTGTAGTTGTAGCTTCAAATACCTTCTTCTTTACCCATTTTTTGTTCTTCTGATAATATGAGTTGTCCTCTCACCTAATTCTCTCATCTCTAGATTTTCTCAATTAATAGGTGGAAAAGGTTGTATCTAAATCTTTTAAAAATAAACAAGATCAATCAAATTTGATCCATCATCTTCAATCTTAGACACATCCCAAGCTAGCTTACATACTCTCTAATATGTTCAATCATGAGCCTCACCTAGTCCCTACTTCGAACTTCAAAATCATCCTCACAATCTTCCTCAAAGTCTTCAATTTTGGGGAAATGACAATAACCTACACCAAGGTTTAGATTGCCCCTAACATACCCTTTTCCATCAAAGGGAAATCTAATGGTATAACAATGTAACCTTAGCTTCACAATTGATCGTTCAATATTTAGAGCATCAAAAGTCAATTTACAACTAGATAATGACTGAGACCAACAGGAAAAGGTTATTAACCACACTAATCTGCTTGCATAATTCAATCAAAACAAGCTTGTCATCTATATATCTCAGTAACATATATGGATACCCATCGAAGCCTCCAATTCGGATATATGTAAACCTTAGAAATTGGATGAAGTAACTCCCATACAATCTAATAAGAGTTGTTGCCTCTATAGATATTCTAAGTCTTGTATTTCCTTGTAGCTCTCTCACTATCAACATAGCAAAGGTGTCATTCACCCATCAAATTTTTTTGTAACTTTGTTCTAGTTGTAACAACTGATATAAATCATAGAGTTGAGTCGTGTTGTCATATATTCCATTGGCCAAGTTTTCATATTTGCAATGGCATAAAAGAGATAGGATGACATGTAAAAACATTGGTTTGATTCAAAATGAATTAGCTAACTATGCAAGTTGTCGCTAATAATACCTCCACAATCAATAAAATGATTACTCACACAAATGATGGTGATAAATAGATACATCCATGTTTCAAAATTGTTTGAAGTTTTATTATCCATGAACTTGTTAAAGAGGACAACCATGTTGGAAACATCATCAACAAAAAGAGACCTATGCATCACCCTTGGCAACTGTGGTTTTCCTCCTTTAGGGACTATCAACCAATTTCTAGATATGGTATTGAGGCATTGATTTGAATTCTTAGAGAATTATTTTTTGAAATACTCTTTATTTATATCCATGAATTGGTCTATAAGAGGCAACCTGAAAACGATTATGAGAGAAATGGCATCAAGCTTTACCACCAATTTATTATCCACGGTATGAATTTCTTGTGTTTCTGAGTTGTATGCTTTTATGCACTCCAAGACAAAATCAGAACATTGAACTGCTACCAAATAACCTGCGCTGTGAGCTAATCAACTTTCAAACATCTTTTGTGCCAACTAAGATCTCTTCTCTTCTTTCACAGCTTTCTGAAAATCCTAAATGCTAATATTTCCCAATTTTGTGTCTGAGATATCTGGAAGTGTGCTCTCTAATACTATAACCTGATATTTATATTTCATCTTCGTAGGATATTTTTCAACACCCATGAATAACTAGGATTTAGGAAAAATCACTTCTCGAAAAAGTGGTGAAGAGGCTTGTTTAACACTATTACAAAAATTTGCGCTTGTCGATTAGCTTTATTCTGATTTCATCGTTATGCATACATGTTGACAAGTGCATTTAAAACAATAACATATGATATAAATTCTTCTATCATTACGTTCTGCTGATGTCCATAACTTATTCTAAATCTCCCATTTGACGCAACCAAAAGGATACTTATCAAAGGTAGTGGATTTTGGCTTCACGCCTGTCAATGTGTTTTCTTGAAAAAATTTAGTCTTTTCAACAATTCAATTTTTTTTTACGTATCCTGCAACCATATCATTCCATGAGATTACATCTCTTTTGAGGCATTATGTCAACAATTCGTGTGCCTTGTCTGTGCTTCCAGATTTGAGCAGAGCGTTTCAATCTATAACACTCGCTCCAAATTCTCTTATTATTATGCTTTGATGGTGTTTATACCCTGTGCTAAATCTCTTATCTTGGCGCGAGCAAGGATGGCGAGTAGAGGGCGTGGAATTTAACTTCACTCCTGCCAATCCACTTAAATTTTTTACGCCCTTTTCAACAAATCCATTCGGTGCATATACGACAATTATGACATCTCGTGAGATAACATCTCTTTGAAGCATTCATGGGAATATTGTATAGTAAGCAGAATGTGCAGCGCCTCCTCCAGAGCTTTTCAACAGATTTCTTTGGTGTCATTCACGTTTTGATGGATATCTACTCTCAGACTCAAAGTACTCCTTTCTGCAGGTAGTGAGGATGCTGAGGAAAGTTTGTGGATTTTGGTTTATGTACCAAACAACTGTATTTACTTGAAAATTTATAAAACCATTCAAGAAATCTGCTCTATGCATACACCGGAGTCATCGCTTCCACATTCAACAAGCATGTCTGCCATAGCATTTGCAATTGTTGGTTTGAAATTCATAGGGGTGGTTATAGGAACCACTTTTTCTGATTTATGCTGAATTCTTTAGCATTTAAGCATTTGAGTTAGAAAGTTAAAAAATTTGAGCATTTGAGAATCTGTTCTTTAATGCTAAAAAAATTTAGAAAAATAGAGCACATGAGCATAGGTTAGAATTTAGACAAAAAGCGCGTGACTAAAGCCCAAATTTTAACTTGTTTAGTTTTCAGCATTTTAATAATTTCTCTACTGATTGTTTTTTACTCATTTCAATTGACCAACGTGTTTTTAATTCCTTAACTTATTCACTCATGAAACCACCCTTTTTGAAAAATTTTAATCTTGCAAGTACATCAATATAAATCTCTTTGTATAGTAGCGAATTTGCACCCCTCTTGCAAATTCCCCTTTTACACCCTCTACTTTAGGAAAATCAAATCTGATTAAGAAATTCCACATCACCTATCTGCAGTGCATCCACTTGGTGTTTGTCCTTTGCATCGGTGGGGGAATTTCTATCGAGGACGCACGTGCGGCGCTACCATCCCTAACAGATTCCTGCCTCTGGAATCCGTAGAGATGTTACGTTCCCCATTAGTGTTGAAGCGTAATGCCTCTATGCTTTCCTGCCGACCCAAGAATGGCTCCTTCCCTCCTAAATTCCCTTCAAATGCATATCTTTCATATTCATTCCATCTTCTTCAAAATTTGATACACTAATTCGATCTTGCTCACAATTCTTGGGCTTTTACACAACTTCTCTATATTGTGTTGCACTCTTGCCACCTTTGAAGTTGTGACTTGGTGTCTCGAGGGACTGCTTCTTCGTTGTTGCGGCGACGTAGACCTTACCAAGATTACATCCTCCTTTATGTGCTTGAGGGTGCCTTGATTGAGAAGGTAATATTGTTTCATTTCTCCATTTCCATAGCATTGTCACTTGATTTATGAAGCATAGTGTTATTGTCATTGTTCGGTATCTTTTCTATTACTCTCTTTATCATATTTTCTATCTCGTGGTTTTCTTGGCTGTCCATGGAGGTGGAAACACCAAAGCAAGGGTTTGACTATGGCAAGCCCCTATACAGCCCCAACATTTTTCCTCTCTTGTTTGTGTGTAGGTACACTTTCGAGTGGAGCTTGGTGGCGAACTAGACTCTTCATGAGTTGATCTTCACAACCTTTATTTTCATCATCTCCTTTATCACCTTTCTATTTATTTCATTCATTCTGTCATTTATCATTATGTTCAGTACTTTAAAATTCTCTTGCTAGACCATTAGTAGGTTTTTGTACTTCATTTTATACTTTTGTACTTTCTGGCCATACAGACACCAACACCCCAGAGAGACGCTAGCACGCCACGCTATTATCTCTAACCTATGTTGTTGTCCTCGAGCAGAGAGTTGTCTGAAGTACAGTTCAAGTTCTATAAACTGGCTCGTTTAGCCTCATCAAACCTCTCGAGTTAGTAGAGAGATAGAAGCACTTGAGAGCACTCTTCATTCTCTATCCTTGATCTAAAATCTCTTATCCAACTTGAGGTAGATTAGGGAAGCCCTCCGCTCTTGGCTCTCCATGACCTGGAGCCTTGGTGTGGTTGTCCCCCTCTTCTGTACATTTTGGTGAACCTAACATGAACCATTTTGGTTGTGTTTAGCAATGCTAAAAGACCTTTTCCTCATATTCGAAGAGTATTGTGGGTCTAAGTGTTGTGAGGCATCTAGCCTTGCAACCTAACCTATTACCCCTAGTGGCGTAGTTGGAAGGTTCCCTAAGCATCGCAGATTGAAACCTTAGTTGGGTCACTGTCTAGTTGCGAAACCCTTGGGGGCTCGACGAAAATTATGTCTAGTATATGTAATGGCCTACTTTTTACATCTGCCCATCCCATCTATGCAACTTGCGAGTGGATCCCCTGGCATAACTTTCACCTCGCAGGACTTGCCAATGAACAATAATAGAAAACCATCTCCCTTATACATCCCCACATGAATCAATGGAAACACCATAATAGGTGTTCTTATTGACCCTATGTGTTGGGTGAATGTCATTACTGAGGAGATTATGTTGATTATCTTCTTGCACAAAGATGGGTATATGAATCTAAAAGTACCATCCATACACACGATGGGCTTTCTATACCTCCCATCGGCTACATCACCCTGTCAGTCTTGGTTGGACCTAAATCTGTAAATACACTTTTTGACATAGTCCTAAGGTCTGAGCTCTTCAGGGTGAAACTAGGTATCCCCTGGTTGGTCGCTATGAATGCAATTCCTTTGGTGGTTCATAAGTGTCTAAAATTCATCCATGAGGGTACAGTCAATGTAGTCCACGACATCGGCTATAAGCCGCCGATTGTACATGGTGGCTACTCACTAGATCGTTTTTGGCCTACCCCCATAGGCTTGCTTCCTCCTAGGATGGATCTATTGTACCAAACCTATGTAAAGTACAAGAGTGGTGGCATAACGCCTAAGTGCAGACAACGATGCCACCCTAGCTTAGAGAAGTAAGGAAGAGAAGCGTGCTTATGGTTCTTCTTCCTCTTCCTCCACTGTCCCACATGTTGCTTTCTCTTGCCTAGTTGTGACACCATCCTCCCCAGCTCCTAGGCATTTGCTAGAGAATCTGATGGTGCCCACTTGGTGAAAGCCCAAGCGTCTGCCATTTGAACTTCCCATCTTGCCCACGGTGCCTTGGCCCGTTCGATATGGTAAGGGGAAGGGTCCCCATGGGGAATCCTCTATGTGTCAGTCTTTGCGGCCTCCTACTACTCCTGCCTTTAAGGCAGTGAATAGAAAGAGGCCCACCACTAAGGCGTTAGAGCCTACTCCCCCCACTATCGTTCCATCCTCTCAACCTCTCCCTCCTATTCTTGTCCAAGAGTCTCTCCCTCTACCGAAAATGGTCATGGACATTCTGATGGTTGAACATGAGTCTTCGATTCCATCTCAGCTTCCAGCCTTTAGTTCTCAAAGTCACACGAATCACCTTGCGTGTGAGCACAAGCATCAGAGAAAGGCTTTGACTGTTGAGCAGGCCACCTTGCAGAGGAAGGAAGGGGAGTTGGTAGTTTTTTCCCCAACACCTTCTACTGCATCCTCCTCTCCTATCCCTTCTGCTTCAATTCCTTCAACTTTGATTTTGCTTCTAGCTCCTACTACGAGTGTAAACGATCCTCACCTAAAAATAGTGCAAGTGTTTGTTGCTCCTTGGGTTGAGCCACCTCTTCTGATGTCCCTCACGGACATCCCACCATTTTCAAATCCCGTGGACATGTTGAATACCTCGGTGGTGTCTATCGTGACTCTCTCTTCTTCTGCACCTTCTACCTCATCCATGGGGATCTCACATCCTCTGACAAGTGGAAGATGGAGGATGACCCCGCTAGTGATGGGGGTCAAAAGATGGTTCCACCTTCTTCAGAGGGTGGTTTTTCATTAGCTTGTGTCATCCTTGTGACGAAGGAAGTTTCAGCGTCCCCAGAGTTTGTCACTACTCTCGGGTCTCTCGGTGAGCCTAGCAGTGAATCTTGGGCACCGCCTCTCTCACTTGTTGAGTTAACACATGGCACTCCCATGAAGTGCATGTTTAATTATGTGGATGAGGTCTGAGCCCTATCAACAATTTTCACAAAGTCACTGACTTTCACTCCATAGGAACTAAGCAGAGAAGTCCTCGTAGGGCCTTCTTCCTTAGCTCTTGTGCGGGGGGCTCGGAGGGTTCCCCCCTCGATATTCTACCCTTGCAGGCTCATCTACCTTCCCCTTATGATGATCTAGATTGGGAGACTAACGACCTCTTGGTTAATGAGGACTTGGGGTGCTCCTTCTTTATCTGTAGAGTAGATTGTGTGTGTTTTTGTATTCCCCCGTGCTTGCGTTATGTGTTCCTAGATGACCCTTGTCACCCTTGTAGGTGCTCGGATACAGGAGTGTTTTTGTATCGTAAAACATCCTCTATTTATTACATCATTCTTCCTTCAAATGTTGTGTATTGACTTTTGACAATTGGAGATGATGCAAAGTGTTGGGGGCATTTAGACTTCCCTTCCATGTTGACCCAATTTTTTATTTTTATTTTGTTTTCTTGTACATTCTTCATATGGTCTGATATAGTAGGGGGTTGATGGCAGTTCATTATATACTATTATTATCTATTTATCTATATTTATGGGCAACTCTGATCTCAAAATATCAGACCACCCTTGTGCCCCTTGTTCGTAATGTTATTGTTCTTCTTGCATTTTTGTTCTCTCATCTTTCGTGCTTGTTTCATGATGTTGTGGTGTTCATGTGTTGTCCCTTGCGTGTGCGACAACACTACCATGGTTACATCTCACTCTGTTCTACGGGCCACAACATCACTTTTTCATTCTTGCTTTTCTTTCCTTAGGATTCCATGTGCCTCTTCGTTGAGCACGCACCATCCTAAGGGGGGGCTATCATGTCAATTTTGATTTTCAGAAAATGCATTCGGTGGCAAACAAATTTTTTCTCGAAAATCTTTTCAAAATATTTTCAAAAATCACATTCCTCAACAAAGACCCCTAGCAGAATACTTTTCCTTCATCATGGGTTCGCAAAAAAATAATTTGAAAGACCTTCCTCCAAGGAGGGAGCACCTTCCCCTACAGTTGAAGTCTGACCTTCCCCTTGCAAGGGGACTTTCTTCCTTTCAAATTCCTTGATGTTGAATTGATTTGCGAAAAATACTCTTATACTTTCAAACTGAGCGTCCCTTGAGTGGACCCCTTTTCTTTTGAAGGGTTCTCGAGGGACCCCTTTGAAAGCTTATCCTTCAATTTTTGACTATCTGCATGACTGTCTACTTGCTTACCTGTGTGGCTGCTTTTTGTTTTCTAACATGTTTTGTCTGCGGATTAACATGTTGCTTTGTAGGTGCGCCTGTGAAGCTACTTTCCAATCCAACTCTGCAAAGTCCACTCACATCGGGCTTCCTTTAGGAGAAAGTACCTAAGGGTGCCTTTTTTGCAGGTTTGAGGACTTGTGAAGCGCTTGCATCCTACGAGATTTTTCCATCATTGATCTGCGAGCCTTTGGTGCACTTTGATCAACTATGTAGTTTTGAGCATCTACAAAGTCCTTTGTTCGAACCTCCTCAAGAGAGAGTACCTATCGAGTTATTTTCCTTCCCTACACTTTCAAGATTCGCTAGATTGTATTTTTCTTCCTCGACAGTTCAGGTATACGTTTCTAAACTCTCAAATCTACTTTACCGAACATTCATGACACTCATGCTTACTAAAGTGGGGGAAAAATGTATAGGAGCGAATTTGAACCCCTCTTGCAAATTTCCCTTTTACACCCTTTACTTTAGGAAAATTAATCTCAACTAAGAAATTCCACATCACCTATTTGCACTGCATCCACTTGGCGCTTGTCTTTTGTGTTAATGGGGGAATTACTGTTGGGGATGCACGTGTGGAGCGTGGATGTTTGTGCGGTGCACTGCCATCCCTGACAGATTCCTGCCTCTGGAATTTGCAAAGATGTTACGTTCTCCATTGGCGATGAAGTGTAATGCCTCTATGCCTTCCTGCTAACCCAAGAACGACTCCTTCCCTCATAAATTCCCTTCAAATTCATATATTTCATATTCATTCCTTCTTTTTGAGAATTCAATACACTAATTCGATCTTTCCTCACAATTCTTGTGCTTTTACACAACTTCTCTACATTGTGTTGCACTCCTACCACCTTTGGAGTTGTGACTTAGTGTCCCGAGGGACTACTTCTTCATTGTTGCAGCAACGTAGACCTTACCAAGCTTGCATCCTACTCTACATGCTTGAGGGCACCTCGATTGAGAAGGTGATATTGTTTCATTTCTCCATTTCCATAGCATTGTCACTTGATTTACGTAGCATAGTGTTATTGTCATTGTTCGGTATCTTGTCTATTACTCTCTTTATCATATTTTCTAATCTTTTCTATTACTCTCTTTATCATATTTTCTAATCTTTTCTATTACTCTCTTTATCATATTTTCTATCTCGTGGTTTTATTGGTTGTCTATGGAGGTGGAAACACCAAAGCAGGGGTTTGACTGTGGTAAACCCCTATATAGCCCCAACATGTTTCCTCTCAAGTGGTTGTGTGTAGGTACACTTTTGGGTGGAGCTTGGTGGCGAACTGGACTCTTCATGAGTTGATCCTCACCACCTTTGTTTTCGTCATCTCCTTTATCACCTTTCTAGTTATTTCGTTCATTATGTCATTTATCATTTTTTTTAGTACTTTAAACTTCTCTTGCTAGGCTGTTAGTAGGTTTTTGTACTTCATTATGTACTTTTTCACTTTCTAGCCATACAGACACCAGTGTCCTAGAGTGACGCCAGCACGCTGCACTGTCGTCCCTGACTCGCGCTACTATCCTCGGGTAGAGAGTTGTCTGAGGTATGGTTCGGGTTTCAGAAACTGACTCGTTTTTAACCTCATCAAACCTCCCAGGTTAGTAGAGTGACAGAAGCACTTGAGAGCGCTTTTCATTGTCTATCCTTGATCTAAAAAACTCTTATCCAACTTGAGGTAGATTAGGGAAACCCTCCACTCTCGGCTCTCCATGACTTGGAGCCTTGGTGTGGTTGGTCTCTCTCTTCTACACCCTCATAGGCACCTAAGACTACGAGGGAAAAAATAACTTTTTATTGGATCAAGGATTTTCTATGAAATTTTCCCAAATTGATAAAAGTACCATTACGATCAAAACCCAGAAATGTAATTTCATTCAGATGAATAAAACCAAGTTAATTTAATAGTTTACATAATTCGATCGTAAAACATTGAAAATTTAATATCTTGAAAACCGAGAGGTGGGTTGATGCAAAAATTGGTCACATTCATTATGACATCATTAGCATCATCTTCATCAAATGGATTTGCATGAAATTCACAATTTTTGAAATTTAATTATTTTCACGATTTTTGCCAATACCCATAGTTAACTTCAAGTACAAATGGAACTGGGTATGGAGTTTGACATCACTAAGCGTTTTCAATCAAATAGGATTGTGATATTCTAAGAAAGATTCGATAAACTTGCAAGCAAGATGCAACTCAACAACTTATGAAAATACAAGTTTAGATAATAGATTAACAATGTACACAGATCGACCTAATAATAAGTTTGATGCAAAAGTTTAAAAACTATGATAGTTGAAAATGAGGGTAACATGATCATAGAAAAATTGCATTATTTATGACAATACTTTTGGAGTTCTTGATGGCAAAAATATGTTTTATTTTATGTTTGTGCTGAAGAAAATGAATGAATAACTTTGATCCTTTTCCCCCATCTTTGCTCAAATGAAGGCAAGCACATATTTGATCTCTTTTGTTTTCATAAGCTTCAAATTTCCTTAAGAGGCCATCATTGCTCCAATGAAGACAAGCACATATTTGGTCTCTTTTGTTTTCATAAGCTTCAAATTTCCTTAAGAGATCTTCAAAATGAGCTACTAATTGGCTAGTTTTATGTTGGTTAAGTGGTTCTAAGTGACATTCTCTTTTTGGTTAAGTTGTTTCTATTTGTAGGGCTTAACCATTGAATGCTCACTATTGTTATTTCTTCATATGGTTTTTTGTTTTTCAATATGGACAATATAAGAAAAAGGAATGATAAAAGAAAGATGTTGTGTACCACAGGGTAACAACTCTTTCATTCGCAATGAAGTCTAGGAAAAAAAAAATTAATTGCATGACAGTCAACCACCACAAACAAAATATCACGAGTGGTTAGACACATTTTTCTTTTTTGCAGACTTGCATTGTTAGTACTCTGAAGTGAAGAGACTAGAGTAAAACCCTGAAACAAGTAGATAACTTAAAGATAAGCATTGGAAAAATAGATCAAAAACTTAACAAAGCATTTCAATGGGCATTGTCTTGATATGTGTTTGCAAAATTGTGGTGATCTAGAAACCTTTATTTTTTTGTCTGTAAATTAACATCGCAGCTAATAAAAAATTTGCATAAAGCTCTAAAGAAACATTAAAATATTGAGGCCTAAAATCATCTTCCAAATACGACCAACAAAACAAAACAAAAAGCTTATAAGTATTTGTTGTTTAGTATTATTGCAATCAATTTCGTTTCTACTTGTTTAATTAATTATTAATAAATTGTTCTTGAATGAATTAAAATCATAACTTTTTTCTCTTAAAAGAAAATTTAATCTCCCTAAAGTCAACATGGAAAATATTTTTTATAATTTTTTAAAAGTCAAATGCATCTTAATATTTACTTTTCTACAATTCTATTGGTTGAAATATTTGAGATCTTATTGCAAAGTAAAAAAATTAGTTATTTTAGTACCTAAGATAAGGGGAAAAAGTAGCCATAAAGAACTCATATTCATATGCACACTTAAATAATATTTGCAATTTATCATGTCATCATTTAAATTTTATATTTTAATTATTTTATTTATTTTTAAATAATATAAGATTTTTTATTTCTTACAAACATAATATAATACTTACCAATTAATGTATTCTTTATAATATTATAATACAAATATTAATATTTATAATTATTTTATTATTTCTAATATTTAATTTCCTTTGCATAATATTACATACTTTCAATATCTTATTTGAAATTGATTGCGAATTATTAAAAAAATTAATATTTTTATAATCTAATATAACAATTCTAACTTTAAATCTTAAATTTTAATTTTAACATCATATTTTTATTTTTGTTCTAACTTTATATCATTTATCATTAAGGATTTCTCTCTGACTTAATATTAAAATTATATAAATGTTCTTTTCATATTTTTAAAATTTACTAATATTATTTTTATATCTTCAATATTTTAGTAATTTAATATTTAAATTATATAAATATTATTTTTATATTTTTAAGATTTACTAATTTTTTTAATGTCTTCAGTTAATATTTTATAATTATAATGATAATCTCTTTATTATCATTTTATAGTATTTTTTAAATTATTATAATAGTATAATATTTTAATTTATTTGAAATAGAATTTAATTCTTATTGATTAAAATTTATTCGTTATAATATCATAATGTCTTTATATTAGAAAAAAATACTAATTTAATTTTTCATAGTAAAATTTAGAAAAAATAATAATTACTTCTGAAGAACAAAAATAATCATATAGAAACCATACTTTACAAATAAGATATGCACACTTAAATAATATAATTATTACTAGCAATCACACCTTGGTGTACAATGGCTACACCAAAGAGGTGTGGAATGTATATTAGGGAAAATTTAAGCCTATTTTTTGCACAAATTTATGTATTACATGAGTTCAATTGGTTGGCCATTCAAAAAATGATATTATTCATGCAACAAAGGTCTCTAAAAATGAGTTAAATAAAACCTTTGAATCAAGAAGACAATGAAGGTCTATGAAGAGGGAGGGGGAGAGATAGGGAGAGAGATGAATGGGTAGAGAGAGGGAGACATTTCTAGAGATGGACGGGGGGAGAGAAATATCTAGAGGTAGAGATGAATCTCGAAGTCAAGGATCGTCGATCGAGGTCGGGAGAAAGAATATCTCGAATCGCGAGAAGAGGGGATCATCGTCGAGAATCTCGAGATCTCGGGGAGAAAAATCCCAAGATCGAGAATCGAGGGATCGTCGAGAGGATAGAAAGAGATCAAAGATCAGGATATATATATAAATATATATCGATGGTAATACTCAGGTAGGATCGATGAAATAAAGATAAGAAATAAAACAAAAAAAAATCAGACATCGGAGGATCCAGATCGAAGGACAATCAACAGGGCAGAACTAGGAATCGATCGAGATGTCAAAAGATCGAATCGGCGCGTCATCAGTCGAGAGGTCGATCGATGCAGTAAAGGATAAAGCGTCGAAAAGATCGTCGAGAGATCAGCAATCACGACAGAAATCAAAGACGTCGACCGTCCGAAAGAGGCAGGAGATCTCGAGGAAAAAGATCGAGCGACAAAGTCGAAAGATCAAAATCGATCGATCGATCGAGCGCTCGAGAACAGATCGAAACGAAATCAATCTTGCGTCGATCAAAATCGAACAAAGATCAAAAGATCAAATCCGATCCGAGAACAAAATAAAGATCTTTGATGGAGAGATAGAAATATAAAGATATAGGAAGTGATATAGAGAGAGAGGTAGAGAGAGGAATATATGGGGGGGGCTAGAGTGAGAGATATAGGAGGTGATAGAGAATGTAATATAGTTTATTTACTTGAGGTTAAAACCTAGGTAATTACTTGCATGAACAATCGACATGCTATAGGTTTGGTGTGGAGTCTTTAATTCTTGTCTTACTTTTTTGAATTTGAAAATTTGTTTCAACACCTTCAATTGCAAAGTTTATATGTATTTATGGCATGCAATCCTTGTTTTCTTCCCAGACAATTTTGGTGGCCTTACACAAGTTTTTGGTGGTTGTAGGTGGCAAGTGAGGAGAAGACACCAATAGTTGTGTGGTGCAATTTGATTGATGGGACAAATATGAATGATTGATTTTCCTTAAGTATTGTGTTGCTGGGAAAGTGGGATAGGGGAGTGGGTTCGATTGGATTTAGTGATGAGATAGTCTTGGTTCTTAGATGTTCACGTGGCATCAGTTCATTCAAAATATTGATGGTGATGTAATGTAGTGGGTGATATGTAAAGGGAGTGGGTGTTATACTATTTTTATATTTTGGTTGCATGTTTTCATGGTATGGGCCATACAAGAGCAACCTGGATTATATGTTGGTGATGTAGATGGGTTTTGAATATTTTCTGACATGTAAGATTGTGAATAATTATTTATTTTTGGGACAAATATAAACCAATTATGGGTGATCCCACAATAGTGGTTTACAATTTTTGGCCAAACTGGACACTAAAATTATTATTTTTAACTAAATCTTCACATTCGGGCACCTATAGCGGCTAAATCGTGAGGAATTTGAAGATGATGCAAAAAGAGTCTCGCCACATTTTGTCTGTAGATTCTAAAAATTATTTTTTTCAAAGTTTTTGGAATCAGATTGTACTTCTATTTCCATCTCCCATGAAAACTGGTTTTTTCATAAAACAACATTTTAAAAAAGTGACGCACATTGTATAACGCATAACTTTTTTTCCATGAAGGATAAAATTCTAATTCTTTTGAATTTATATTTGTAACTCTGATATCTAGTGCTTTCACTTGGTTAGATAGTTTTTTATTGAATATTTTTTTTAATCAAGCTTTGAAGTCAAACCAATTACAAATTCAAACATAGGTGGATCGTATAACACAACTTTTTTTGTATGTATAAAATTCATTTTTCTTTGATTGGATCAGGGACTTCAATATTTAGTGCACTCATATTTTTCAAAAAAATGATAATCTGCGGCCCACTTTCCACATGTCTTGAACAAAAGATTCTTCATTTTAGATGAAAAACTATATTTAATAAAATTAAAAAACAAATACATAATAAACTAAAACATATTAAAATTATATTTGTTGGATAGCTTGTTCAGGGACTTCACCCAGATCAGGTTGGGTTTGGCGAACTCCTCCATTTTCATCATCAGCAGAGCTTGAGCGTAAAATTTAGGGTTTTTGTGTTTTGAGGGGAGAATGAGGGAATACAGGGGTTCCCTCGAACAGGGTTCATTCGAACCCACTAATATACATTTTTCTTTTGTTTTTTGGGCGGGAATTGTGGGCCCAGTAATTAATTGGTTCGCTCAAACCTTAGTTCGTTTGAACCCCTTTTTGGTTCGATCAAACTTGTAGGTTCATTTGAACCCCTAAAACCAATTTTTTTGCCATGGGGTCGTTTTTTCTTAGTTTTCCTTCCTCCATCAAATTATAAACCACTATTGTGGCTTCACCCTTATAAAACAATTTTTATTTGTACAATGATTGGACAAACTTTGTTTATTTTATGGATAAAAAATTATTAAGGTGCTCCACTGTGGGGCCCACTGAGCCCACTATTGAACCCCACTCCACTATCGGACCCTCTCCCCTAGTTAATTTGTTATCCAATTTACAAAACCTTAAACTGTAAGTGGCATGTTTTATAATAGATTCATTATAGAGCCCCTAACTCATCTAATGACAAGGAGAGGTATTATGATATTGCTATCAGGATTCAACCGTGTAGTTTCGAGTCAAATTATGATAGCAATATCATAATTTGACACGCTGTGGAAAAATACCTCCTACTTATCAAGGAGAGGTATGTTTCTAAATATACCATACTATTTAAAGTGTCATCAATCAAAATATTCTTAAAAATTATAAATTATAAAGAAAGTCAATTCCCTTCTCTCTATAAATAAATGTATATCTTTAACATCAAAATTCCCATCTTTTTCTCTCTTTTTATTATATTACAAATTGTTAATATTTATCTTAAATGTCATTAATCAAAATGACCTTAAAAATTATAAAATGATTCCTCTCTTTCTCTCTCCAAATAAAATTTTGTAATACCACTAATTACAATATATATATATTTTATAAAATCTTAAATAAAGAAAACTCAACTCCCCACTTTCTCTCCCCCTTACTATATATTATATTATTACTATTTATTTTTAAGTGTCATTAATCGAAATAATCTTTAAAAATTGTAAAAAATAAAAGTCAACCCCACTCTTTGGGTCGCTTCCTATATAATATAAAAGATTTGAAGCTTATCTAAAAGGTAAATTGTACGTACTCTATATAATATAAAAGATTTGAAGCTTATCTAAACGGTACATTGTAAGTACTTTCTAAATTTTTAAAAAATTATATTTTTTAATTTTCTCAGTGGGAGAGCAGAATGGCTGCTCTATAAACCTTCAGAGAGTTCAGAAGATACACGCAATTATTGAGGTGAAAAATGGGGGAAAGTGGGGTTGAGAGGATATCAAATGCCCTAGTTGAGAGGAGTTCAGAGGCAGAGGCAGAGGCAGAGCTTCAGCTTCAGCCTCGTTTTGACAAGACCAAAAACAAGGCAGGGTCTCGGCTATGGATGCGCTTCGACGCAGGCGGGAATTCAGAAGTGCTGGAATGCGATAAGCATATGATCATGAAGCGCGTCTCAATTCCTGCAAGGGATTTGAGGATCCTTGGTCCCATCTTTTCGCATTCATCAAACATTTTAGGTGAGTTTTCTTACTCTCTACTGTCGCTTATAATGGTCTTTCCCTGTCCTTATAAACATTGGTTTTACGGAATTTTCAAGTAATTTGGCGAATTGTTGACAAGTAACCTATAATTGGTAACGAGTAATTTTGATTTGGGGGGTGTTTATGAACGTAGAGAAAAATAAATGAAAGGTCTTTTAAGGTCTATCATGGCCGGCGCCGGCGTACCTCTGGCCGTGCTTAGACTACAGTGCGCACCCCCTCCAGATTGTAGTCTATGCCTCGTACACTTTAGCACAAGATCCTCCCCATCAGTATCTGTAAAGCTTAAACAGCTGGAACACTGTTATTTTGGGGCTTTCACCCCAAAATAATGTTTACTTTTGGGCATCAGTTTTAATATTAAAACAAACAAATAGAATAGAAAACAAGAATAGGACATTTGATAAATTTTATAGTGGTTCAGTAATTGCCTACATCCACTTTCAAAGTAGGAGAATTTTTTTATTAATTCTCAATACAATATATAATATTCAAGCAGTAACAATTTTATAATTCAGTCTCATCTCCAAAATAGAAAAAACCATCAAAACGGTCAACTTCTAAATTAGCGAATACATGCAAAAAGACATCTGTTTCGAGTGTGAGAGAAACTAACGTTATAATTAGAATATTTGGGCTTCATTGAACCCAATAATCAATACCACTCAAGAGGCTGGATTGGGAAGGTTGGGTCCATCTAGGATACAAAATTTGAACAATGTGTAGGCTTCTACAAATGGTTGTCATACAACAAATTGGTGCCTTGACTCGGTTATTTCCTGAAAGACTATCTTTGG
The DNA here is from genome assembly GCA_007258455.2 of Sequoia sempervirens. NCBI lineage: Eukaryota > Viridiplantae > Streptophyta > Pinopsida > Cupressales > Cupressaceae > Sequoia > Sequoia sempervirens. The sequence continues at coordinate 129,752 of VDFB02040272.1, read as the reverse complement.
TTTTATATTTTGTCATATTTACTTATATCTGTAATGGTCAGCTCTGGCTGATCCTCATGCTAGAAAACTATCTCTAGTTTTAAAGTAATAACTATCTATCAATAATTATGATAATCTAATAACTATAAATGTTCAAATTTTTAATATATATTGTATTTATTAAATTTAATATTCACATATCTATAGAGCATTTAACAGTGTTTGAATGTAGTTAAAAAAAACCCATATTAAATAGATAGTATGATATAAATTTTAATATAGTTTTTTGGAGTATAGTTAAAACTAGCAATCGCATCTTGGTGTGCAATGGGCACACTAAAGAATCAAGTGGAAGGTTAATTACATAATATTTTGGTTTATTTTTTACATTGTGTAGTATACAGGAGATCAATTGGTAGGCTATTTAGAAAATGATGTTATTTGTGCAACAAAGGTCTCAATAAAGTTGGAGATGGAGATGGAGATGGAGGAGAGGGATAGGGAGAGAAGGAGAGGGAGAGATAAAGAGAGAGTACAAAAGGATAGATAGAGATGGAAGGGATAAATATAGAGAGGGGGAGAGAGGGAGAGATAGAAATATAAAGATAAAGATAAGAAGTGATATATAGAGAGGGGCAAAGAGGCAAAGATAGAGGGATAGAGAGATATGGATAGATAATGATTTAACAATTTTAATATAAAAATTGTTAAAAGTTAGAATTAAAAGCCAAAACACATGAAAACATTGAAAAAAATTAACATTCATTGTTAAATTTAAAGTTAATGTTCATTGTTAAACTTTACTACTACTCTTGTTTTGAAAGTTCGATGTCATATTTTTTATAAATTATTAATTTTTAATTTTTTTAATTTTTATTTATATTAAAAAAAAGATGGCATCTCTAAATACCTCTGTCTCCTATATTAAAAAAATCCATACCGTACCATACCAGTACCTTACTAGTCTTTTGCCAACTATGTGCTTTAGGCTTACATTCATATATATATTTTTCATATATTTAAAGTTGCCGCACTGGCATATCATATTCATGTACTTGTACCTCTACCCAATTTGGTAACTGAGAGTTACATATACGATTACAAATAGAGAGTAAATGGAATGACTAGGAGGCATCCTTATTGGATTATAACTACTATTACAACTAGAGGGTAAATTGAATAGCTAGGCAACATCCTTATGTGCTTACTGTGTGAAAAGATTCCTAGTTTTATAATCAAAGGAATATACTTGGATAATAGTCCTTAAATCTTTAATACATGGCTTGATTTCCGATAGGCCACTTCAAATGATTTCTTTCTGATTGATTGATCCCACAGTGGTAGTGTTACTCCATAACTGTGAAAACTCTGTTTAGCTGTTTCCTCCTTCCATGTTGGTGTTTCCTGTCCAGCCCAGCTTTGATTGCTAGACTAGGATTGCTGACCAGCCAGTCCATGACTCAGGTAACTTCAAAGATACTTTTGTTTCTATGTTACTTGGCATTTTCATCCATCTGCTTTATATGCCCCAAATTCCCCACCTCTTATCTGGTCTTAAAACTATTTCAGGGTTTGGCCTCATATGATCATTTAACTTATTTGTTTTGTAGCACGAGAGAGGCTTACAATGGCTTTATATGGAGTCTTTACAGATAAATTCTTCATCTGACCGTTGGCATTAAAAAATAGATTGGGGTCCAGAAGTGCTTTTTAGAGATCAATATAAGTGATTTTGTCAAAGGGTGGAAGGTATTTGGCATGATTAATTGCTCTCCAGTCTAACTATGAACCCAGTGTTTTGTCCTACTAGTTTCATTCCCTTGTAAAACAAATGTTTTCTCTGTAAAACTGGAAGGCTAGAGGGGTGTCTGTCTCCAAATGGTATATAATCATTATCTGCCATGGTACATCTCCTCTAGAAGCACTTATTACCTCCCACTTCATAGCCAAAACTGTTATCTGAGCTCAAATATCTGTCAAGCAAAAGACCCTATATATTGCTGAGGGGAGTACTGACATTCTTGGCCACCGGTGTCGTCTTCAATTTTATATATTCTGCTATGAATGGTAAAAATAAGGAATTAAACACGTTCTCCAGGTGCTAGGATGCTGTTCATAGAGATATAGCAGAGTAAAATCAGAAAACTAAATTCTTCTCTACAAATGAGAAATGTATTAAATCTTATGTATTAATTTCAGTTGATGTTTATTTTTCAAATCCCATCTTATCAGAAAATCATCATGGTTTTACTTGTTTGAACTTCTGGTTATCTAGAGGCTTCAGCAGTGCATAGGCTTAGAAAACAAATGATAAATATTAAAATTCATATATCGGAAGGACCATGGTGAATAGCGGTACAAGTATCCCTTTTCGACAACCTATGACAATGGCACATAGAAATTTATTCAGGGAATAAGTTGGCACCATATTTTTTTAACTTGCTTGAAGCAACAAATGTACATCAAGTCTATTTGAGGTACAGTTTTATGATTTTTTCCGTACTAACTCAGTTTTCAAAAGAGTATGAGAGGATTTTCAATGTTTGATACTGCTAATTTAAGTGCAAATCAAAATTGATGGACGATTGTGCTCGGAAGGCTCGTTCCTCTGGTACAGTAAAGAAGAAAAAAGTACAACGGTAATAACTTTCTGACTATAGTTTAGGATATTCGAAAAGAAGATGAAAACATTTAGTAAGACATATATTGCAGTCTCTTATACTGTCTTGTTTGAAATGTGGGTTTATAGTTCCTTTGTTTTTTAGTTTCCTGTTCCAAAATTCAAGCCATATTCTTGGATAAAATTTGATACTTACTATTCTGTTAATGTATTATAATTGTGTTGTGACATGTTCTATAGTGGTGTCTTTTGAATAGTTTTAAGGCACAATATTTGTAACTTTAGAGTTTTTCAACAAATTTAAATGAAAACAGTTCATATTTCTTGATTGAATGTATTCCATAATCCATTTCTTTTATGGTTCTTGTCGTATTGTTTCTGGGCTTAAAGTTGGAGGGGGTCTGTTTACTGTTTGTTTTATTGGATTCAATACACAGCTAGGGAGAAAGCCATGGTGGTCAATTTGGAATCTATTAAGGCCATTGTTACTGCTGAAGAGATTTTCTTGCTTGATCCATTGAACCAAGCTGTTCTTCAATTTGTGGATCAACTCAGGCAACAACTTCCTAGAAAAATATCATCTAAGATTCAGGGAAGTAATTCCACAGGCCACCAGGAAAAGCCTGGCACTTGTGCTGGAAATTCACCTGGACCCTGGCTACCAGTCCAAGAAGCAGCAGATGGGTTGCAGTGTGAACTTCCATTTGAGTTCCGTGTATTGGAAATAGCTCTTGAGGTGGTTTGTACAAACATGGATACAAATGTTGCAGAACTCGAGCGGGAGGCTTACCCTGTATCGGATGAGCTGGCTAGAAATGTCAGTACCAAGAACCTTGAGCGTGTGCGGAGTCTGAAGAGCAATCTTACTCATCTCCTTGCACGGGTGCAGAAGGTATGATGGAAGTTTTTAATTTTGTTTATACTGCTATAAATGCCATATTTGCAAGACAAGAAAAGTGAGTATAAAATTAAGTTTTTTATTAATAATTATGCTGCTATCCATAAAGTTATGCATGATTGTCTTTGTATTTTGAGATCAGAATGAAAAATCCAAGTAAAAAATGCACTAAGTAAACTTATGAATGTGAAATTAGAGGAAAGCCTCTAGTTTTATTTTGAAATTTCTATTCTTCAGTATCTGCTTTTGTTTTTATATTCTCCCTACTTTGCACTTCCACATGTAATGCAAAAACTACCATAAGATGACTTAATGTTACATGCATCGTGGTGCATTGGCGAACTTTTTGTTGATTAATCTCATTTTATTATTAAGGTTTAGTTGACTAGGATTTTGCTAATGCTAGCATGCATTCTAAGTCCACTAGTAATCTTGGAACCCGTTTCAATTCTGGTGCTACCATCGAAAATGGATGCAATAAAACCAAGTTAACCTAATTAATAAGGTAGGGAATGGGCCTGGTAATTCTAAATATAGCTTAAATATATTCCCCTTGGTAATTGTTTTTATTGATTATAAGCTAATATCTATAATTATCATTGTTGTTGTCGGTCAAATATAGTCTTAGGGAGTTTGCTTTTATTAACTATAAATTAATTTATATTATTATTGTTGATGTTGTCGATGATTATTAGCAAACTTTTTTTTGTTGTGCATGAAGAGTGTTCTTAATTGCATTTTGCTCATTACAACATGCGGAGGATCTCTACTAGATTTCAAGTTCATTTCTTGTAACTTTAACTTACTGCTAGACCATAGCCTTAAAGATTGGATCTATTTATTATTGAGCCATGGTAAAATGGCAAAACATTTCTTTCTCCAGAGTTACTTTGAAATCTCAAAACAACCAATCATTACCAGAGCATGTGACTGTTGGTGTAGGGTGTAGTGTGCTTATTATAACAAGCAAAGAAGTAGAAATTGTGAAAATTTTGGGATAAATTGTAAAAGTTGTGAATCGCAGTGTTTCGTGATTTTTTCCTCTTAAAAGTTACATTTTTTCCTATGTTATTTGGTTCTTCAAAAGCCCCTCATACCCATTGGGCTTGGTTTGGGTCTTACTTAAGGCAGCAACGGTTTGGGTTCGCCTAGGGTTGGCTTTGGGCACCTTGGGTAGCTCGTGGAAGTAAAAATAAATTTCAAAAACTTAATTTTTTTCAATTTTTTAAAAATTAATAAAAAGCATTTTCCAACCCACATTTGGCCCTAAAGGTATCTTATTGACTTATTTACTAGTGTATCTATCTTATTAAATAATCTATATAGGAGATGCCGAGATATATCAATTTCCAGGAATCCATTTTGTAATTTTATTATTGTGTTTGTAATAATATATTCATTAGTTGCATCATAGTATAATATCATTGGATTATATTATAGGAATGTAGAGCACAACCACGTGTATGATATTGAATGTGACTATGGTGAATGAATATTGTCAGTACATAAGGACATGTAATGCCCAAAACTTTCCAACACAAACTCAGCTAAGGACATAACACAAACACCAAGATTTTAATTCACAACACAAGACCAACTCACAAAAGTATGATTTTCAGGAAGTATGGGGAAACCTAAGGGGCCAGACCTAATTCCTCGGGGGCTTATCTTTGATGGCCTTACCTACGTGATGCGCAAAGGAGTCGTAGTTCGACAACTCGAGTCTCTCCAACTCATATTTGATTTACCAAAATTAATGCATGACATCTAAGTTTAACTCACAATTGATTTCATAAGGATATAGTAAATACATAGAATAAACAACAGTGAACTTGAACCAACACTAGATTGGTCGAGAGTAATGTATATCATTAAAGCTCAATCACAAGATACTATAATATGAGTAAACAAAAGACTATTGTTGGTACGCTAATAGAATCTCCCAAGAATTTTAGAATAAATAGTTGATGTAGACAACACTCAAACACATCCAATATTGACACAAAAATTATGAATGGCCTATTCTTAACAAAAGAAACTATACCTATGAAATCTCACAAAAGATCAACACTAACACCCTTCTGGTGGTAAGAACAAGAGAGGTTTCACACTATTTTTTTTAGATCACTAAATGGCCACCACATAAGGACTCTATTCATATCATAGACTCAAGATTCCCATATTAAGTTATCCATTTTTTGACCGTTTTAAAAGAAATAATTGTCAAACTATTTTCTTTAATGAAATCTATACTTTACAAATAGAATACAATAAAATAGAATTATGTTATTAGTTACAATTACTACAAATGGGCATTTAAATATTTAAATATTGGTTAATAATAAATTTGGTAAACTATGAAGCCCCATCATTATTTTATCTAACCATTTGTTCATACTCAATTTTAGTTTATATAGACATCAACATAAAGCTTGGAAATAAATAAAAATAATAATTTTTCAATAAACACCCTTTATTTGCTAAACTTGAATATGCATAATATTAGGTAAATTTCAAGATAGGACAATAGTTATCCTTACATATGAGATACAATTTACACATTTTAAATTTCAATATGACTGAGAGTCGTCCTCAATTTTTCTAATTACCATTTACCCACTCCCTTAATAAGAGTTAATATTTGATTTATATATATAATAATCTAAATAAAAATTAGCAATCAATTAAATAACTCATAGAATAATTCTAACATATACATATATATATACACTTATGCCTTGATTCATTAAATTGGTTTAAAACGGGAATAATTTTATACTAAAAAAAAAGTATGAATTAATTGATACCAAAACGAATAACTTATAGATTAAATGACGCAATCACTGAAAGTTATACTTGTATTCCAAATAAACAAGGATTGGAAGCAACAGGAAGAAGCTCTAATATTGGCTAGGTCTCCCAAGCTGCTCAATCCTGAGAAAGTTAACATGCGCTAGTTTGAAAGAAATGGGGCTTCTAAATCAAAGCTACGGATTTCAAATACCACACTTGTATGACAAAGTATTAAAATTGGATAAAACTAAAGCCATAACGAATGCATATTACTGTGGAGCTCTTGGGACGCTGCTTGCCTATGACATTAGTCGACATGAGTCTATTCCAAATGTTGAAAGAATGGTTAAAACAATTGAGAGATCAACTGATCCAGGCATTGTGTTGTTGCCTGTTGGAAATAAGAGCGATTGGAATGATATGCGCCAGCTGTTGGAAATTAATCTCAACTACTTCTGTTTGTCCTGTCCTCAACATGTCAGACTCGTATCAGCATTAGATCTCAAACGATCTCAGCATTAAAGTCATATTTGGAAGAAAGATTTTGGATAGATTTGAAAAGATTTTGCATTAACTCCTACGCAGATCTCACACACTTTAAGAAATATATTATTTTATGTACACCATAGCTGCTTAGGTTTTCTATATATTGCTAACTCTGCATTTTGTTAAATACTCTCAAGAGTCCAGCTCTTTAGAGCTGTAAGGGGATGTAATAGTCTATCAAGGAGCAGAAGTTCCCTCATCTTAGAATGTTTGAATGAGCGGCAGTCGTAAGGAATTTAGAAGTCTGTGATGGTATTAGTAAGTTTGTGTTCATGAAAGAGCCGAAGCAAGAGTTGAAGAGTCTGATAGATGTATGTCTTTGAATGAGCAGCAGCTCAAAAAGTTATTGTAATGTTTTTTTGTGATCAATATAAAATATTATATCATGTTTGTTTTCTGTTTTCTACCCCTTTTGTTTTCTACATTTGGTATCAGAGCCGTAGGGTCTCAAAGAAGGCTAGCATCTGCAAGGAGGATCTCATATTAGTGAAGATAGTTTGCAGTCAAGCCAAGAAATGAAGGCATTGTAGGTGTGACTATAGAAGTAGTTGTTTAACAAAGAAGTCCTGGGTCTGTCAAGTTTGTCCAGTCAAAGGATTAAGTCACTATTTCATGGAAGGAATCGTAGTTTTTATTAGAGCTGTTTGAAAGTAGACAAGTCCTGCTGCTGACTTGTATGAAGTCATTGTCAAAGAAAGATTGAAGATACTCATTTGCATCATAGGAAGCTGTGTAAGGATCATGGTTTGCGATAAACCAGAACAGCTTGGATAATCCTGAAGAGATTATGTAGAAGAAGAAGATCGTGGGCTCTCAAGGAAAGAGCAAAAGAAGAGTTTGTAACAGCCACTACCAAAATACAGAAGAGAATGAGTAGATTGTGAAGAAGTTAGAATTAGAAGCCTCAGAAGAAAGTCGCTACAGGAAGAAGAGGTGCTAGTCGCAGCTAGAGAAAAGAGCTAGTCGTTGAAAAAAAAAAGAACTGTCGTAGCAGTTGAAGACAAGAAGTTTCTATCAAAAGGTTTAAAGACGTTCAACACTTTCCATTGCAAGGAACATCGTAAGCACAGCTGTAGCTTTTGGAGGAAAGGAGATTGGAAGTTCACAGATCAAAAAGGAGAAGTTGATTTGCATCTCAGTTTTTAAGAGAAAAAGAGGCCGCAGCCCTCAAGAAAATCAGAGACATCAATGGTTGAAGAACCATATCCAAACAATGTTTTATTGATAAACTTGTTGAAGAGCTGGCAGAAGCCAAAAGTAGAGAAAGGTTAGAAATGTTAAAGAAGTATTGGTGTTATCAGCCGCAGCTGATGAAGAAAATAGTTGACATTTAAGTTGGAACAGTTGAAAGAGAAGATTGTTGTTGTAGCAATGGGAAGATGCCGACAATGGAAGATCGGTCGAGTTCACAGGTTAGAGGAGGTTAAAAATGTGGGCAGAGACTGTAAACACTGTTGTTTATTTAATTAATAGAGGTCTCTGCCCACATTTTTAAAAGTAGCCCAGCATGCAATCTCATAGTCCGTGCACGCTCCATTATTGTTTTATTCATGCGCTCAGCCACTCCATTTTCCTATGGAGTCCTTGGAACCGTTTTCTACCTACGAATACCATTAGAGGAACAATAATCTTCAAACTCTTTACTGCAATACTCACCACCATTATCAGATCTGAGACATTTTAACCTTTTACACATCTCATTCTCAACCAAGCTTCTCCATTTTTTAAAAGTTTCAAATACTTCAGATTTTTGCCTAAGGAAATAAATCCATACCTTCCTAGTTGCATCATCAATGAATGTAACATAATATAGAGATCCACTAAGAGAGGATACCTGAGCTGGCCCCCATACATTTGTATGCACAAGCTCCAATTTCTCATCTTTCTTTTGCTTTCCATCTTTGAGAAAACTTACTCTCTTTTGTTTTCCGTACACACAACTTTCACAGAAATTCATATTAACACATTTTAGACCTGGTAAAACATTATTTGAATGAAGTACTTTCATACCTTTTGCACTCATATGCCCAAGTCTATTATGCCACAGTGCCAATTCAGAGTCCACAGCAACTGTATGATCTTCTACCTACTGAACTGCAGCAACCGTTCCTAAACATTGACCTTTTTTTGTAACAATTAAAGTAGAAGGAACAGTATGACCTGTACAAAGATATAAAGTGCCTACTTTCACACCTTTTGCTACCACTGAGGCACCATTTGTGACCCTTCAATTTTTATCACTAAAAGTAACAACACAACCTTTATCATCTAGTTGCTCTGCTGAAATTAAATTTCTGCTTAACTTTGGAACATGCCTTACCTCACGTAGTAACCAATGATTCTCATTCTGCAACTTAATATTGATTCTTCCCTTTCCAACAATCTGACAGGGTTCGTTATCTCCTAAATAAACCAGCCCAAAATCCCTTTGGACATAATCAAGAAAATAACTTCTATGAGGGGTAGCATGAAATGAAGCCCCTGAATCTAACACCCAAGAATCATCAGCATTATCAAAGGAAAGAATCAAAGCATCCTCATCAGATTTATTACTTACCACATTTGCCTCTTTACTTCCTTCCTTTCTGTCTCCTTTATTTTTCCAAGACCAGCAATCTTTCTTCAAATGACCCGACTTACCACAGTACCAGCAATCCTTCTTGTTTCTAGATTGGGACCTTCTGTCCTTTGATTTTTCTCGTGATTTCCCATGATTTCCGGAATCGTTTCCTCTCTCCTTTGTTCTGCCCCTGCTTTCTGCATTCAAAACACTGCCTGATGTGGATGTTCCACCTGAGCTTTTCCTACGAATTTCCTCGCTCAAAATAACACCAACAACATCATCAAACTTCAATGTATTTGAACCAGAAACAAAGTTGCTAATAGCCATTACCAAGCTATTCCAACTTTCAGGCAAAGAACACAGAATCAAAAGAGCCCTAACTTCTTCATCAAAGTTTACTTTTACGAAGTTAATTGACTGGTGACCGTATTAAACCCATTTAAATAATCAGTAATGACCCACCTACCATTTCATATTAAATTAATGCTTCATAAGAAATACCTTATTCGAAGCGGAAGGCTTTTCATATTAAATTAACGCTTCATAAGAAATACCTTATTCGAAGTGGAAGGCTTTTCATATAACTTCGCTAGGGTTTCTATCAACTCTTGAGTTGTCTTTGTTGTTGTAATATTGAACGCCACTGATTGTGCCAGACATAGACAAATACTGCCAAGAGCCTTTCTATCCAAGATCTCCCAGTCCTCATCTGACATTGCTGCAGGTTTCTTGGTTTTCCCTTCCAATGGCCGCCATAAATCCTTCTGATAGAGATAGTCCTCCATCTGCATCTTCCATAACTGATAGTTCTACCCGTTAAACTTCTTAACCTTCTTACCCTCGTTTGCCATTGCTGCCACTCAACCATGAGACTCCCACTCAGCCGTGAGACCTTCCTACAGACGATAATCGAAACACAACCCGCTCTGATACCACTTGTTAGGGTTAGAGATGGCAGATATCTAACAATTAAATGTAGATTTAATTAATAAATAGAGAAACTAAAACACGCACAGAATAAATCATAACACAAAGAATTTAACGTGGTTCACCCAATCTGGGCTACATCCACCAAACCGCAGCCATCCAATACTTTTATTATCCAGTGTAAAACCTATTACAATCTTGCGAATAATCGCATTTTTCATCATACTGAAATACCCATCCGAACCCTTTTTTAACAAGCTTAAAAGCTTCTAGATTTTTGGGTTCTACAAAATCGGATTTTTCTTTTTTCATTGATTTTTCTCTTTTTCGGTGATCACGCGAAAAAGTAGGAAGAAAATTTTTCTTGGGGGCTGCCGCCCCCGAACCCCCACCCGAGGCCTGGCCTAGCCCTGAACCCTGGCAAGGATAGGGGCTAGGGTGTACAGTATACCATGAGCTATACAGTATAGCATGATCAGTCGCCACATACCAACACCAAATGCTCCAGTTGTTGGGGTTTCTTCGGGCCAGTTGAAGTCTTTCTTTGAAGCTACTAAAGGGGGTGCTCAAACTCCTACTCAATCTCATATTCATCATTTGCCCTATGATAGGGATTCCCCTTTTGTGGTCTATGGTTCAGAAATTGTTGAGAATGAGGAGTATTATTTGAATCAGGGGGTGGTCTGCAAGTTCAATGGCATGTGGCCCTCCTTGCCTAATCTCCATAACTGGGTTTCTGCTTCCTGGAAGTTGATGGTCTTTGGACAAATTGAGCTCTATCCTAGTGCTCGGGGTTTCTTTCTTGCAACCTTTTCCTCTTCCGCAGAGCGAGACTGTGTACTAGATCAGGGATGGATGTGGGGGATTCACTCTATGTCCATTTGTCCTTGGTCTCGATCTTTCAATCCCCTTACGGAGTCGATCACCAAACCTGTTTGGGTCTGTCTTCCAATTCTCCCTCCAGTTTTGGGAGGATTCTTGTTATGAAGCTATTGGCAACTCCATTGGATGCTTTTTAACGATAGACTCTGCGACCCAGGAGCTTGGGCATACTATGGTAGTACGTATATTAGTTGATTTGGATATCTCCAAACCTCTCCACGGTGATGTAGTCTTACTTGTGGAGGACAGATCTTGGAAGCAACTCTTGGACTATGAGGGTCTCCCCTTTCGTTGTAGGAGATGTTTTTTTGTGGTTCATTTGGCCTCTAATTTCCCATAAGCCCACTGCAAGGGTGTCGCTACTTGGTGGAAGGATGCTCTCTCGGATCACCTAATGGTGGGTTCTCCTCCTTTGGATGTCTCTTCTACAGATGATGACCCTATTTCTCGGGAACCTATGTCTGCTCCTATTCCGGCTAACCTTCCTGTGGAGCCAATGTTGGTTCAATCTACTGACGTTGTTCTGTCTGAGCATGCCTGAACTTCATTGATTGTTGTTGATGGTCCTTCGCTCATTCTCGTTTCCTCCCCTGTGCAGTCGTCTCCCCTATTGTGTGGTGCCTCTTTGCCCTTGATGGCTTCGGTTGATCTGCCTCTCTTGCCTCAATCAGTGGACTTGGATTTCAATTCTTCCTAGTCTATTGTGCTGAGAAAGAAGATGAGACTCCCTCGATTTGTTGCAACCTCGCAGCCTCGGGTTAAGGAAGTCAGATTGGTCCCCTCTGATTTTGGGGTTGTCTAAGTCCTAGTTTGTGTTCCAACAGTTGTCTGTCAGTTATTTCTGTGTGTGGTCTGTCCTCTTTTCCTAGTTCATTCATGTTTGAACTAGCTTCTTTTTTTGCCCTTTGGGCTTTTTGTGTAAAGGGTACAACACCCTGTAAATGTTGCTTATCTTATAAAATTCAACCAATAATAGTCTTGATAAATAGATAACTGTTATAAGTAGTTGATACAAAATATTTTACCATAATTGTGTAGAATGCATATGTTATAAGTATCAACATTCAACTTCACCATATTTTCATATCAATGCAATATTGAAATTATAATTTTAATCTCTACAGTTAACAGCTAAACCAAGCCTTACCAACCTAAAATATATGCCTAAAGGCCAATGTGAACCAATGCTAGGATGGACCAATCTAAGACAAAATCCCAAGGATGCATCAAAATCAATCCTCAAAGATATGAGATATCTCAGTGTTAGACTACCAAAGAATGGGAAAAAAGGTTTGATTCCTGATAGAATGAGAGAACCCATATTTGAAGATATGTATACTTCAAATCCTAGCAATACAATCTTCCCACAAGTTATTGTGTGTTGACAACTAAGAATAGATTTTGAAATAAGCTTTGAAGTGAACAAAAACATTAATTAAAGGCCATTGGTGCACATCAACAATCATAGAACTGCTTTCAAATTACATCTCTACTTCTTTCATCACTTGGTACGTCCATGAATCAAGTTGTCTATGATTTGGCATATGGAAAATTCATCGTCAACAATTCACCCACGAAAAATTCACCACCATGGAAAATTCATCAACGGAAAATTCACCACCAACAATTCACCGTGGGGAAAATTAACCTCATTAATATTTTTAATAAAATCAAAGTTTTTGAAATATGTATTAAAAATATTAATGCGGTTAGTAAATTGTTGACAGTGAATTTTACTTACTTGGTGGTGAATTTTTAGTCGGTGAATTTTCCATGATGGTGAATTGTTGATGGTGAATTTTCCATCGATGAATTGCTAGCAATAAATTTTCCTAGAGCCCTATGATGTATATTGTAACAAGCGGGTAACAATAATAAGACGATATTGAAGTTAAACTAGGCATGCTTTCACTATGGTCATCCTCATATGAAAACAGTTATTGAAAGCTCGGTCTGTTATAATATTTTATATAAAATGTCCAAAAAAATTTCAAGAGGGGACAAGGGCTTGGAGGAGGCAGCCCAAATTGAGGACAATGTGATGACATTTTATGCATAGAACTTATCCATCCACTTCTTGTAGAAGAATTTTGTAAATGGAATTTATTTCTGTGGTAACTTAGGTATAGAATGCACCTACTTTTAGGTCCATCAAATCCCATCAAAAGAGAGAATAAGAGCAAAAGAGGGACACTATTTTCACAACGAATCTCAGCGTGCTTATGGTAAGTACCTCAAAGTTTAATGCATTATTATTGTCACATAGAAAACCAATGTTTGTCTAACCAAAACATAATCTTTTTGGTAATGGATTTGTTAACATATTTCACGTAGTAGTGGGTATACCAAATTATTATTTCCATAAAATTGAACTTCTTAGTTTCAAAGAAGATACTCATCCTAAAGATTACGGGCTAACTATGTCAACAAAGGAACTTATAATATATAATTGAATGTTTGAATGTGTTTATATCCTGGTTCAATGATGTAAAGATGAAAGGATAAAATCAGTTGGATAATATGCTTAAGCAGTAATTAAAAGAAAGATGTAGAGACTATAATTTGCACTCGTTTGGGTAATGAATGATCTTAGCCTTCTAAACTAGAAGGGGTTTTTTATTTTCCTACACAATATGCCTAAGCGCTTGCAGATACAATTCACATTCTTGTTGTTGATAATTCTCTGTTAGGGATAATTAAGATTGTCTAGAAAATGATAGAATGTTTCTAGAGTCTTCCATAAGCTAGAACATTCCTGGAGCTGTTTTAGAAAAGAACATTCTAAGAGTTGTTGTAAAAAAGAAGCTTCTAGGTTTTAGAGTTTTCTAGAAAGCTAGAAGCTTTCAAGCTTCAAAGATTCTATAGCTATATATATGTGATTGTGGATAGCTGTTGAAAAAAGTATCTGGATTGAGTGTAATGCAATTCATGCTAGATAAATATATTTTTTTTGAGTTATCCAACTCTGTTTTTCCCTATTTTATCAGTTTATTACTGTTGTTCTATTGTGTTTCAATTTTTGGGTCTGTTTTTTACATGGTATCAGAGCCAAGTTCAGTTAGAAATATATTGCTAGAGTGATTTGTTTGCAAGGCAGATATATTGTTGGAAGTAGTTTGTTTGTAGGGCTAATATATTGTTGGAGTGATATTTGCTTGCAGGGTTGTTATATTGTGTCACATCCCCATCGGCCAAGGCTGTAAGAAGAATAAAATAAATAATATTAAACATGTTCACAAAGGATGAGGGAGACAGTGCATTTAGTGAGGAATGGTGCTCATGAGTTTCATCCAAATTTTTGTTTGAGAAGAAAGACCAAAAGGATAAGGCGAGTGGGAGAAGAGGTTGTGATGACTAGCGATTGCATTAAAGAGGAGAGGGCGTGAGGAGAAAACAAGAAATTTCCATTAATAAAGCATGGCAAACTTGTCATGTCCCATTTTTCCATCTAATTTTCCACGTGAAATGATAAGAGAGGGTAGGTGTTGATGGTGTTTTCAGCACAGCAACAACTCAGACGGAATACAATATTCTATCTATCTTAAAAGGTAATCTTCAACAATAAATTACTGAAAATCAACCCAAGGTCTCTCGAGTGTCAGGTCATGACAATGCATAAACAATTCAGATAATATGTGAAAATGTTGGTAATCACAATCGGACCTTACTACAAACAAACTGTATCTTTCCAATTTATCAGATCTTACAATATGATGATCTCAAATCCTAAATCTAACCAGATAAAAAAGAAACAGCAAAAGATAAGGATGCGGAGAAATGATAATATCTAAACTATTCCTAGAATGAACAATGCCAATGACAGATATCTGGAATGGACCAATCTAAAGTAACCAATTCTTGATCAACCCACAATGCAATATCACAAGAACGGTGCAATCTTCTAAGGTATATAGATTTTCAAATCATAGATATTCATCCACAATCGAACTAAGCATAAAATAGATATATGGCCCAGGTTGACTTCACCAGCCTACTACAATCAGATAGTTACTGGGAGTATAGACCAGAGATTGCTACAAACATTCCAAATATGAAATCATGTACATTACTCACCAAACTAATCCAACTCTAAAACACTAAATTCTAAATCTTCAAGCAATTTGAAAAATGAACAGCAGGAACCATGCAAGATAAACTAACACAAAAGATTTCACCAGGAAAACCACAATGTCTTCAATTGTATTAGATCATCAAAATGCTGCAACAATTCCACTGTTATGTTACAATATTTGCTTCAAGAAATTGACTACTACTTCTACTACAAGATGCTCTAGCTCTTTTATGCTCCTACTTGTATCTATTATTTTTTTTTTCTAGCTCCCTCTTACAATGAGGCAAGAATGCCCTTTATAGCAAATTCTCAAAACATGTCGGCCCAGCCAAACATTTACAAAAATAAATCAACCAAAACAAGTCGGCCTTAGGAATTTCAAAATTATGCACACATTAAATGTCGATACATCATCAAGGTCGGCCTAGACACATTCCCCAATGTAGCCCGGATCAACACATGCCCTACAATAATAGGGAAGCACAAATCTTCAAAATGGGCATTGACTACCGCCTCCCTTATCCTTACTCTGGGCCAATGATCCCTGAACCTTCAAAAATACTTTATCTAGCTCGGTGACAGGTGGCAAAGGCAAGATCCTAAGCCGACATTTAATGGAACCAATCTCCTCTTTTGACTGTTCAACAGTTTTATTCCAATCGTCTTTGTGGGCTTGATACTTATCCATCACTGCCAAATAGGTTGTTGCATCATCCAACTGGTGCCCTGTTATGACATTCTCAGAATTTGGGGTGTATACATCATGCCACCATTCCCTTAGTTGTTCCAGGTTCAGATACTTAGGAGCAATTTTCCTCCTGCCAGTCATGATCTCAAAAAATGCAATGCACCCCTCATAGACACTAGTTAAATCACCATCTATTAATTTCTTTCATTTCTGAATCTTCCTCATGGCCTTCTGCCGAATCTGCAAAGCCTCAAACCATTCCCAAGACTCATCAAGTCTAGAGGAAGGAAGGATCCCATCCGTAGCCAACTGATCTTAGCCATATTCTATGACCACTCTGGATTTCTGCAACAGAAGGTCAATATCTTCCTTGTCCTGGGATAGCACATGTTCCAACAAATCCTTGGCTCTGACTGCGTCTTTTCCAATCGAAAGGACATCCTTTATTGCATTATCTCCTTTTACTTGCACATCCTTCAACCAATCCACTGCAGTCTGGGTAGAAGTCTTCATCTTTTCAATCTCGGAAATAGTTTCCTTGGGCAAGAAACCAGGAGTAACAGAGGAAGAGGGGTGGAGAGATTGCAAAGGCTTCATTACATCCTCCAAGCACTTCCTAAGCCTCTCATTTTCCTTCCTAAGCTCATGTTTGGTCTGAGTTTCTTTCCTTAGTCTCCCAATTATTACTGCACTAGACCCCTCATACTCCTCAATGTCCTATTCCACAGAAGCGGGCCCAAGGTTGATGGTCTGCACATTGTAATATTTTCCGGTGACCTCTTCTTTACTCTTATCAGCAGCAGGAGTGGCAATATGGATAACTCTATTATTCACTTCATCCCTTTCTATTCTTGAAACTACCTTGGCCATCTTTTTCTTCTTCCCTTTTCCAATCTTGGATAACATCTCATCCCAATCCAGAGGAGTGTCTTCAACAACGACCTGTTTCTTTCTTGTGATCTCCTTTTCTAACCAATCTGGGACAACAGATTCTACCTGGATTTCATCCGTCTTCACCTCTTCATGTTTTTCCGGTGTTTCATCTTTTCCTTTCTCAGGAGACTATTCACCTTGATCACCTATTTCAATCTCCTCTTCTTGCACCAGTGATGGGGTCCTAACAGGATATTCTACTTTTCAGGTGATCCGTCTCCTTTGCTATTCTCTGGAGAATCCTCATATTGCACTAATGGAGAAGGGTGTCTTTCTCCCTCAACCTCAAGCTCAACAGCCTCACCAAAAAGCTCTCCTTCCTTGAAAGGTTCTGCCTCTCCACTAGTCTCATGTTCCTCAAGAGTCTCTTGTTCAGGTACGCTTGGCGAAGGGGAAGTAGCCTTGGGTTGCTCCACAACTGGTGCCCTCGGAGAAGGATCCATTTTTTGCACAGTTTCCCTAGGGGATGGAGTTCTTGATCTCCTCGAATAAACCTTTGTATTTTCCCCTGAAGTCTCCACATCAACAATCAAAGTCTAATCTTTAGAGGTATCCTGACCCTTCTTCTTTGAAACCCTAGTTGTCCTTGTCTTCTTTGGCGGCGGAGGAGCATCTTCTCCTTCTGCTTTTTCAACTTCCTCTTCTTCAGAAGACTTGCCTATTTTCAAGGCTCGACTTTTTTTCTTTCCTTTTGGTTTTCTTTTTTGTTTTGCCTCACTTTCTTTAGGGCCTCTGATTTTTATTTTGAAGGGTGAGCTATCTTTAGTTT
Organism: Sequoia sempervirens; assembly: GCA_007258455.2. Lineage (NCBI taxonomy): Eukaryota > Viridiplantae > Streptophyta > Pinopsida > Cupressales > Cupressaceae > Sequoia > Sequoia sempervirens. The sequence goes on along the minus strand of VDFB02040272.1, from coordinate 112,082 downwards.
TCCCTTTTGGGTCATCTTCACCGGATTCTTCTGAAGTGGACATAGGATTGAGGTTTCCCATCAAATTGAAGGTACATGGTACCTTCTCACTTTCCAACTCCCAAACCTTGTGTTTCAACCATGAAGTAGTAAATTTCATAACCGGTGCCATCAGATCTTCCAACTCAGTTACCTCATCATCGTTCCAGTTTATCTCTCCAATTGATCTGTCCTTAACAGACTCATAGGCATGATCTTGCACCAGGTTTCCATCATCCTCTAGCTGGTCAGGGATTAACTTGACATTGTATTGCCTAATCACATCAACAGGAAGCCTAGAGTACCTTTTTTTCCTTGCCTCAAAATCATCTTTGATATTGGCCTAATAGTCTTCTAGGTCATCCTTGTGACGGTACTCTTTGGTGGCCTTCTTCTGTGCTTCCCCGGTGATATCAAAATTTGTCCTTTTAGAGTGGAAGGAAAAACCATGAGCCGCCAATTCATCGCCTGTTGCGTGTGTTGATTGAATGGAAGGGCAAACCTCTGCTATGCCAATTCCAAGAGGGAAATCCCCACCAAAACCTGTTTTATGCTTCTCCTTTTTGACAATTGCATCAAATTCACATACATGTCTAACAACTTCCAATAACACAAAATGATCAGTAGGGTACCTAGGTAACCTGTATGGAGCAGTCGGGCATCCGTCAATTCTGATATAAGAGAAGGTGGGAAATTGATTGAACCAGGCTCCATATTTCTTTATCAACTCCTTTGCTCCATCTGACAATCTCACATGCTCCGCATTTTGAAGCATCCTAGTGATATGCATTGTGAATGCATCATTGGCTCTTCTGTAGTTCTGATATCCTAAATGTAATTCTGGGTATATCTCATAGACTATATCTTGTCCAAATGTCCCATGTGGATTCAAACCCCTATATGGGTAGAATCTAGCCAACACATACATTACATAAGAAGACATGGTGAACCTCTTTGTTTCTAGGACATGTCTCAATTGCTTATCAATCACAGTACTAATGAGTCATGCCCAATGGTAATTAGTTACCTGTTCAATTTTATTGATCACATGGACCATCCAACTTTCCAATACTCCAGCACTCTTCAAACCTGCCACTCTGCTCAAAAATGTGATTGCATCGTATATATCTGACCTGAACTTAATCTCGTGCAATTGCTTAGGTAATTTGGAAAAATGGGACTTTGGTTTCTCCAACCAGGAATTGATCATCTGCTAAGCTTTGGTGGGCTCATTCTCATAGTAGGTTCTAGCTAGATCCATGTTTAAGGCGCACACAGAAGGCAAATCTGGCATGTCTAAGGCTTGGGCAATAGAAACAGGATTGAAATTCGCTAAGACTCTCCCTTCAGTGCTCACAACCCTTTGTGTGTCGAAGTCATATTGCCGGGCACACTCAAGTATTAACTCATAGCACTGGATTGCAGGAGGGAACCCTGCCACATGGACTAGTCCGGACTTCATCATTCCTTCTCTTAAGACCGACAGATCCTTCTGAGTTGTTCTCTCTTTGAACTCCTCGTATCTCCATGCTCCAACATTGGTGTCTGAAACCTCAGACCACACAGAGGATACCTTGCTATCAGGCAGTTGACTCTTGGTATCCAATCTTAGACTTTCTGCCTCTGAAATGGAGGACCCTTCTGTGTCCCCTTTAGATTTTCCAGTAGCAGACTTGCTTGATTTGGCCTGCATTTACAAAAGGACGTCATTAGTATCCAATTATCATACATATTCCAATTCAAAGGCCAGCATAAAATCATATAAAGCCATTGATATCCATCACAAACCATCAATCCTTGAAAATCCGAAAAAATAAAGCAATCCGGGAAAACAAGGTAAACCGGGAAAATCCAGTTGGGGCGGAATTTCGAAGAAATCCGACCCAGACGGATTCCTGCTGTAAAGACATCATTCGCTAAATAAATCGTTAGTACTGACAAAAGATTATAAGATTATCATGAAATTCATCCATTAGCAACAAGAAATCAGCCTTTAGCCTTTACTCCATTACCCCTAACTTCGGAAATCGAAAGAAATGAAACCAGGCAGGAAAACCGGAAAAGTCTGGACAGGACGGATTTCCGCGGACAGTTTGAGACTCCGGAATTTTCCATACTCCGCGAGATTGGCCGAAACCGGGAAAATCCGGGTGCGCAGGAATTCCGCGGACACCTCGAAAACCCGACGAAATGTTAACATGCGAACCATTAATCAAACGATCATGCGAACTTCTTTACTTGGATTATAATGGTCTCAAAATCGATGCCAATAAGCAAGACCTCAAATGCACATAAATTCAAATTTCAAAGCCTTCAAATGACTAATCTTCATAGCGAAACAATGATGCCCTAATTTGACGACTAAACTTTATGCCATGAAAATCAGAGTAAGCTTAAGATTTCAAAGAACACTATCACTGAGACGATCCGTCGAAGCACACAGGGATTTCCTAGGGTATGAGTAGGTTGGGCTGAATCATAAACCATAAAATCGCGATAAACCCACTAAACCTTGGCAAATTCGAGCAAAAGAACCGAAACCCTAATTTTCACAAAATATAGCGAATGGCACGCCTAGGAGGTAAAGTCTGACCTCTAACACCACTCAGACTTACACACCCGCCATTTAATCGATAGACACCAGCACGCATGGTACGGGTGATAAAGTTTTGGTAAGGAGCTAAATCCAACCCTAGTTTGATAAATACAAAATCGTAACCATGCAAAGGCCGACCTAGGACAGCCACCAATCGACTTAAAAATATTCAATCAAGATGCAAACAAAGGGAGGGGTTAGCAACGACTTACCATGGATTAGTGCAGATGAAATTTGAACTCGAGGAGGCGACTGCAAAACGAGTTGTGCCCTAGCAACGAGAATCCTGACACCAGCGCCCAAACAATTCACACGTAAATAGCTCAAACCCAATGATCGAAGCTTGAATGAAAACTCTCAATGCCAAAGCAGCAAACAAGTGAACAATGATATCAAAATGATGCCCAAAAGATCTTAAATCCGCCCATAATCGCGCCTAAGCCAAGGTACTTCGAGCATTAATGAGCGACAAGACATGTTTGAAAAAATCTGGAAACCCGAGCCCAAAACGAAATTTCGGAAAAAACCATGGCACACGGAAAATCCAGACGAACGAAAATTCCGCGGATACAATAGAAACCGAGTTTTTAACGAGGTTCGGTATTTTGACACAGTCCGAGAAAATCCGCCAGAACCGAAAAATCCCAGATTCAAGCAGAAACTCGGATTCGGAAAATTAAGCCATAAAAGAACAAACAACCAGGACCTGGAAAAATCCGCCAGAGCTGGAAAATCCCGGATCCAGGTCAAAACCCGGATTTTCAGAAAAACCAATTTTAACCAATTCAAGCCTCCAAGCAAGACTAAAGCCAACAAGACCAACATTTCAAGACCTCGAAAAGACAAGTCCAATAAAACCAAAGGTCTGAAGACATCCCGAAAAGAGGGTCCCTACTCTAGGTGGGGCGTGTGTGCAAAACTGCACAACAAATGGCGACTCCGCTGGGGAAATGCTCCTAAACAAAGAAACCTCCCAATCATTCAAACTTTCCTACACCAGGGTCAAAGTGTGTGCATATGTATTCATTACCCTCCTGTAGTTGCAACAGGGACCGAACTTGGTATGAACAAGCTACATAAAGATTCATACTCTAAAAGTAACCTGGATAGAGCCTCGCTGCCAGTCAGGCATCCATACCCCCGACGAAGTTATCGTTGTGATCCTCCAGAACATAGCTCTACTGCCAGCCGGGCGTCCATAGCCCCGGTAGAGATATCCAGATTCCTCTGATGAGTTGAAGTTAAACCTTTTAATTTTCAATATGTATATTCTCTCTTTTTTTTTTAATCTTTTCACTGCTTTCACTTCAACCTGTGAATAATGAAATTCACACTCAGGGATGAGAACCACAGTGGCACTAGAGCAGAAAAATGATTTTTCACCTGTTCAAACCTCATAAGGACTGTCTACAACTTCAGGTATCTTTAATAATTGAAAGTGTGAGGCCCTAATGTATTCCTATTCAATCTGACTAGAAAAACCCTTTGCTTCAGCACAAGGATAAGTTACATTGGGTAGAGAATTTGTATCATAATGTCCTGGAAGGATGACTAGAGTTTGTAAGAGAAATACCAAAAACATCAGACCTACTTTGTCACCACTGTCATACACATGCAACCAGGGATCCCCAAAAGGAGAAGGGACCGAGAGCAAGAGAAACGCAAACCAAAACAAACAAACCAAAGCAAACCTACTCTAACCGAAACAAAACAAACAAACCGAAAGGAAACCTATTCTAACCAAAGCAAAAAAGCAAAAAGCAACCTAAACTAACTATATACAGAGCAGGGAGCTGAAAACAGCTCAGGACTGGAAATAATGCTTCAAATACTGCCCATTGACGGGCAATGGAATATCTTCTCCCGTGAGAGTCTTCAGACGGAAGGCATTATCTCCACATATTTTAGCAATTTGATATGGACCAAGCCACAGTTTGTCAAATTTCCCATGGTCCCCTTTTCGATCATGAGGTTTATCCCAGTATAGGACAAGGTCAGAAATCCTAAAGGCTTTAATCTTAGCCCTCATGTCAAACCACCTCTTGACTACCCCCTGATGTTTGGCAAAATTCTCAAGGGCATTGTCTCTTTTCTCCTCAAGGTGCAGTAGTTCTGTCAACCTAGCCTCCCTTCTATTCCCCTCATCATAAAAATCATTAATAAACTGTAAGGTCGGGATCTTGAGTTGAATAGGGAATACTGGCTCTAGACCATATACTAAGTGATAGGGAGATGTTCTGATGGATGACTTAAGTCTTGTACGATCTGCCCAAAGGGCAAACCGAAGCTGGGTATGCAAGTCTTTTGGGTTCCTTTCTAACAGCTTACGGATGACAGTCAATAAGTTCTTATTTGAGGACTCTGCTAAGTCATTACCCTGGGGATAGTAATTGGACGCATATTTCACAATAATGCCATGATCAAAAGCCCAATTTGAAAATTTTAAAGATGCAAAAGCGGGACCATTATCACAGACAACAGTAATAGGGCATCCAAATCGATTAAGAATAGCAGATTCTAAGAAATCAATCACTACCTCATATGTACATTGTCTACAAGCAAAAGCCTCCGTCCATCTTGTGAAATAATCAGTAATAGTGAGAATGTACCTGTGTCCTACAGAATATGGTGGGTTGATGGGGCCTATGAAGTTCATACCCCACTGAGCAAAAGGTCTTACCTCAATGACCGGTTGGAGTGGAAGTGTTGCATACGTCTCCTTTGTTGCCACGGTCTGGCAGGTGTGACAGGGCCTGACATGATAGTGAACATATTTGAACAGTGTGGGCCAATAGTACCCTGCCCTCAAAATCTGATTTGCTATAGCAATTGCAGAGCCATGGCCAGTGCCATACTTTTCGTGAAATTCATTTATCACCCTTTCAGCTTCCTGTTTCCCAAGACACCTCAAATAAATGCCTTCATGATTTTTCTTGTACATAATAGCTCCCTTTAGCATGAAACTGTCACTCTTCAATCGTAGGGCTCTCCTCTGAACAGCATTAAGATGACCTGTAGATCGTTGGTTCAACAAATAATAAACTATGCCATCATACCAGCCATCTGGGGAAACCTCCTCAATGTTATAATTCTGAACAGTTAGTTCAGGGCCTATTTCAGCCATAGTTTGAGTAAGTCCCTGTCCTTGTACTAACTTCATGGGCTGGATCTCAATATCGTACTCTTGTAGCATTGTCACCCACTTAGCTCTACGCTCTCCTAACTCACTTTGCATCAGAAATAACTTGACTGCGGGGTCTGGGACAACTGCATAAACCTTATTCCTGAGGATATAATGTCTGAATTTCTTCACTGCCCTAACCAAAGCGTATGCCTGCTTTTCTACACTTGGGTATCTCAACTCAACATCTTTTAATGGGGCACTCATAAAGGCAATGGGATGCTCGTTTCCCTCATAAGACTTTTGAGTTAGCATTCCTGCACATGAATGGTCCGAAGCAAATGAATAGATGTGAAAAGGCTTACTGTAGTTAAGGCTTACCAATATTGGAGCATCAGCAATGGCTCTTTTCATTTCTGCAAATGCTTCATTTGCTTCTGTAGTCCATTCGATCTTAGCATCCTGCTTCAACATAGCATTCAGTGGCTTCACGATTTCAGCAAATTCAGTAATGAATTTTCTGACGAAGTTGATCTTGTCAAAGAAGGATTTCATCTCCTTTTTGCTAGCAGGCGGCTGAATCTTCAATATCGCCTCCACTCTTTCTGGATCGATAGCAATTCCCTTTTCTGATATGACATGTCCCAGCAACTTTCCTTCTGTCACTCCAAAAATGCATTTTTTAGGATTCAGGGATATACCGAATTCCCTGCACCTTTGAAACACTTTGTGCAAATCTGAGATGTGATCCCCTTTGTTTTTTGAAAAAACAGTCAGGTCATCCATATAAATGATTATGCATTTGTCTATGATGTCTTTAAAAGCAATATCCATAGCCCTTTGAAATGTGGCCCCTGCATTAATGAGTCCAAAAGGCATCCTTTTGTAGGCAAAGGTACCCCATTTAGTTGTGAAGGCAGTCTTATGCCTGCCCTCATATTGAACCATTACTTGATTGTACCCTGAATAACCGTCCAGAAAAGACATCATTTGTGATCCCCTCTGAACAGCATTAAGATGACCTGTAGATCGTTGGTTCAACAAATAATAAACTATGTCATCATACTAGATGTATGTCATCATACCAGCCATCTGGGGAAACCTCCTCAATGTTATAATTCTGAACAGTTAGTTCAGGGCCTATTTCAGCCATAGTTTGAGTAAGTCCCTGTCCTCGTACTAACTTCATGGGCTGGATCTCAATATCGTACTCTTGTAGCATTGTCACCCACTTAGCTCTACGCTCTCCTAACTCACTTTGCATCAGAAGTAACTTGACTGCGGGGTCTGGGACAACTGCATAAACCTTATTCTTGAGGATATAATGTCTGAATTTCTTCACTGCCCTAACCAGAGCGTATGCCTTCTTTTCTACACTTGGGTATCTCAACTCAACATCTTTTAATGGGGCACTCATAAAGGCAATGGGATGCTCGTTTCCCTCATCAGACTTTTGAGTTAGCATTCCTGCACATGAATGATCCGAAGCAAATGAATAGATGTGAAAAGGCTTACTGTAGTTAAGGCTTACCAATACTGGAGCATCAACAATGGCTCTTTTCATTTCTGCAAATGCTTCCTTTGCTTCTATAGTCCATTCGATCTTAGCATCCTGCTTCAACATAGCATTCAGTGGCTTCACGATTTCAGCAAATCCAGTAATGAATTTTCTGAAGAAGTTGATCTTGCCAAAGAAGGATTTCATCTCCTTTTTGCTAGCAGGCGGCTGAATCTTCAATATCGCCTCCACTCTTTCTGGATCGATAGCAATTCCCTTTTCTGATATGACATGTCCCAGTAACTTTCCTTCTGTCACTCTAAAAATGCATTTTTTAGGATTCAGGGATATATCGAATTCCCTGCACCTTTGAAACACTTTGTGCAAATCTGAGATGTGATCCCCTCTGTTTTTTGAAAAAACAGTCAGGTCATCCATATAAATGATTATGCATTTTCCTATGATGTCTTTAAAAGCAATATCCATAGCCCTTTGAAATGTGGCCCCTGCATTAATAAGTCCAAAAGGCATCCTTTTGTAGGCAAAGGTACCCCATTTAGTTGTGAAGGCAGTCTTATGCCTGTCCTCATATTGAACCATTACTTGATTGTACCCTGAATAACCGTCCAGAAAAGACATCATCTGAGATCCATTAACTACTTGAAATACTTCATCCAATGAAGGAACTGGACAGTTGTCATTTTCTGATGATCTGTTCAAATTCCTGAAATCAACACAGAGTCTAATTTCACCATTCTTTTTCCTAACTGGGACTAGGTTTGCCACCCATGTTGAATGCCTAACGGGAAATATGATTCTGGCAGATAGTAATTTCTGAACCTCTTTCTGTATGACTGGTTCCAATAATGCATTAATTGGTCTCTGCCTTTCCCTAAAAGGCTTGGCACCTGGCTTCAGAGGGATAGTATGAGTTATGATTGATGTATCATAAGTTTTCAAGTCCTCATAACTCCAGGCTACTATATCGGGAAAGCTACGCAATGCTGCAATTATTCCTTGTCTTTCTTCTGGAGTGCATACTTTGCCAATAAAAATGTTCTTGGCGTTATCTTCAGTTCCCATATTGTAAGTGTCACACTATCCATTGATAGACTCATTTTTTTACTCTTGTTCCTGATCCTTAATCTTATCCATATCAAAAATTCGTTCCAACTGTACCATTCCCCTTGGAATAGTATTTGATTTTAGATTCATCACTCCTAAATCCAATTCTGCTTCCTAGAGCTCTGTTTCATCAATGATTTGAGAAGCAAAAACGTCTGTATTTGTGATAAAATCCATAATATTCTTGTCATCTTCGAATACCTGAAAATTAGTAACATTATCTGGAACCGACGGCACAGGAGTCAATTCTACAGTGAACTTTTTCAAACCTGACAAAGATAAAGGCTGCAAGGTGCTTGTTGTCTGAGCCAGAGAATCTGCAGTTTGATTCTTCTATCTTGGTATCAGTTGAATATTGAAGGCATCAAATCCCTCAATGAGGTCCCACACTTTATGCCTATAGTTAGTCATTCTCCTATCGTGGCATAAATATTGTCTCCTTACTTGTTTAATTACTAACTCAGAATCACCGAAAACTTGCAGAATTTTAACCTTCTTCTTAAGTGCCATAAGGAGTCCATGAATTAATGCTTCATACTCTGTTACATTATTTGTGCAATGAAATTGAAGTCTATGGGCTGCAAAGAAATTTTTACCTTTTGGACTGATCAGTTCGAATCCTGCCCTAGCTCTATGCTTGGATTTGGATCCATCAAATCTAAGTGTCCAACACTCAGCAGCTGTAATCTTCTTCGTCACATCCTTTGGCTTAATATTGCTGGATGGTTTTTTAGACGACATGGACTTCTTTTCTTGATATTCTTCTTGAGGGTTTTGTATATCTGTTTTAACTGCCAGGGTTGGATTCATGCATTTTTGTACTTGTTCTACTGCTATTTGGCATAAACAACACTCCAACTCTGAATGGGAAGCATTATGAACTCTACACCAATTAGGTAAGAGTAATTCTTCAAAGCTTGTCCTTCTACCTAAGTGAATTTGATTTTCAACACACTGCTTGATGAATTCCTGAAAACTGTCTAACAGGTTGATCTGATTATCTTCGGTTTCCTCTTCTTCCTCCATTGATTTTGTCAAAATAGTAACATGGCTAGATCCTGTTTCTGCATAAATAGGCATCGTGTGAAGCATCAATACCTCCTCTGAGTCTGACTCCTCATACTGTGTCGACAACATATAATTTTCCATGCCAACTTCTGATATCAGAGCTTCTGTTGAAGTCTTTTAGTATTCTATAATCATGTATTTCATTCTTGGCTCTCTCTCAATTCTGATCTGATTGGGTACTCCTTTCCAGGGAAGCCACAAGTGAGAGTGATCAGTAGACACATATCCATTCAAGGCCTTAGTAAAATCTCTTCCTAAAATCAAACCATACGTATCAGGGATATCAGCTACCTAAATATTGATAACCTGTTGAATCCTTGGGTCAGAAACTATCTGCATGTGAATCATGTTTAATTCTCCCACTACATTTACTTTAGTTCTGTCCAATTGAGTCACCTTCTTCTGAGAGTCAGCAAGTGTAATCCCTAAAGCTCTACATATTCCAAATGGCATCACATTGGTGGAAGCACCAGAGTCTAGTAAACAATTATGTAGATTCTTACCGAATATGCGCACAGAGATCAGAAATGGTGGGGTTTCTGTCTTCCCTTGAAACAAAGTTGGCTGAGTATTTACTTGAGCCACTTGAGTCTTGTCCTTTTCCTTTCCTTTGTCTCCAGGGGGAAAGTTAGTCCGACTGTGGGCCTAATCTTGTGTTTTAACAGGCTGAGAACTAGAAATCTTGCTGATATGCTCATTACAAGGTTTATCCAAAAACACAGAATGTGCATCATAAGTACCTAAAACTGCCTTCCTAATAGGAGGGAACCTTAATAATTCAAATGCTGAAAGATTTACTTTTAATTTTTTGAACTCCTCCGCGACATACGAAGCCATTTGCTCCTAGCTCATATTAGAGGAGACTTCCCTAAAAGGTTCCTCCACCTTGTCTCTACCTGCTTGAACAGCCTTTTCCTTCTGTGGGTCAGTTTGAATTTGTCTTTCCTTTGAAAGGTACTGCTTTGACACATGCGGATAGGACAGATTATTACTAGCATTGGGGTCTGGAGGGGTATTGAAATTATTCAGAGGAATAGAAGTAGTGAAAGGTCCCCCAGCCTGTGGGCGCCTATGAGGCATATCTCTCAAACCTTGCCTCTGGAACATCTGTACCTCTTCAACATAAGCTTCTTCCTGATCGAGGGGGCCATTGTCATTCATCGTTTCTTCATTGAATAACTGAGCCACCTCGTCGCCATTGCAGATTTGATCTATTTTCCCCTCCTGAGAATCAAATTCTTCTTCTAGAATATTTTCTTCACTTACTGGAAAAGGAGCATGGTTTAATACCAACATAGGAGAATCATAAGGGCTTGAGGGAACAATCTCCTGCCCATTCGCATTATTTTCTACCTCATTGGAAAATAGAGGTCGCGGTTTGGAACTCTAGACACTCTAACTCCGAATGCTGGCTTGTCTTATGGAGCCTGCACCATCATGATAGGGCAGCTTCAGCCAGATATACACCATTGGGAGGCTTGTCTTGACTGACTGGCTGGTTTGTAGATTGGTTGACAGGTTGATCCAAGGGAGTAGGAACTCCTCCATTATTAGGTCTTGTATTCCAGGTTCGGCTATGTCCCTATGATTGCCTCTTATCAAATCCTGATCCACTACCTTGTCCTCTATCAAAATTTTGTCTCCTATCATTATTGTAGCCTCTGTCATTATTGTAACCCCTATCTTGATTATATCCTCTGTCATTGTAGAATCCTCTCTCATTACGCTGTCCTCTGTCAAAATTCTGCCCTTGTGGAAATTCCCTATTCTGATTGGATTGTATATTTTTCTGAGTAGCTTGTAATTGGTTGTTTTGATTCCTTAAGTAGGTCACCTCTAGGTTCAACTTCTTTATCTGCTCAGCCATTTCATCAATCCTTTCTTTATTTGGATCTACATAAGGGGGCCGGCTTGGATTACTCTGAGGAGGGACAGGCATTGTAGTAGATCCCATAGACTGATGCAACACTTCAGAGTTCTGCAAATAGGTAGGGAAACTATTCGGCTGTGGCTGATACATGGGCTGGTTAACCTGCTGCTGGGGAAAATTCATCATAGGAGAAACCTAACTCATGGGGAGACCAGGATGTGGCACCAAAGGTAATTGAGGTACTGGATTCATGATTGGAGTATGATTGGTAAGTGCCTGATTTACTGCATGAACCTGATTAGGATGTGCAACTGGTCCTAAAGAAGGCAACGGTCCAGTCACATGTTGTCTCAGATCTGTGCTAAGCTTAATAGCTTCTGTATAGGCATCAGTTAGGTTAGCTGGAGGGTTAGGTCTCCACTTCAGAAAGGTGGTTGTGAAGCTATCCAATGCTTCGTAATAGACTCACAGGGCTGTATTGTTATCCAAAACATAAGGATCTTGAAGTTTGGTGTACGCACGGTGAAACCTATTATTGAAACTGGATATTGGTTCGTTGACCTCTCTCTTGACTCTAGTGAATTGCAAATACAATTCATTGGCACTGATAGGTATTATGAACTTCTGTAAAAAGGCAGTTTCAAGATCATTCCAATTAAGAATTGAGCCAGAAGGGAGGTGATTGTACCAGTAAAAAGCATCTTCTCCTAGTGAATAAGGAAACAGCCTACATGCAACATCTTCATGAACAATCCCTCTATCCTTGAGACAGCTTTGGAAGATCCTTATATGCTCTTCTGCAGTCCTGTTTGGGTCATTAACATGGAACTTTGAACAAAAGTGTTCAGGGTTTTTGGGCATTACATTGTAAGCGTTGAAAAACAAAGGAGACGGATTATTAGCAAGGAAGGTCATTGGCAAAAGTGGGGGTGGTGGTTGTGGTTGGTTAACGATAGGCTGAGGTTGTTGAATAGGAACTACTTCAGGGATGCGTATGGCTTCAACCTCTGGATGTGAAGATATGGATGATGCTGGTGAAAGAATGGGTGATGATGATTCTCCCCTTTCTCGAGTCCTTCTTGACCTGGTGGGGAACTGTAATTCCTGTAAATCTTCCTCTCTTGTGGTAGATCTGGTATTTCTCCTATATCTCTCAGGAGAGATGGCATTCAAGAAACGATCCAGTGTGCTCATTCAGGCCCTCCTTCTAGCGCCAATCTGTTGATGGTGTTTTCTGCACAACAACAACTCAGACGGAATACAATATTCTATCTCTCTTGAAAGGTAATCTTCAACAATAAATTACTGAAAATCACACCAAGGTCTCTCGGGTGTTAGGTCATGACAATGCATAAACAACTCAGATAATATGTGAAAATGTTGGTAATCACAATCGGACCTTACTACAAACAAATTGTATCTTTCCAATTTATTAGATCTTACAATATGATGATCTCAAATCATAAATCTAACCAGATAATAAAGAAATAGCAAAAGATAAGGATGCGGAGATATGATAATATCTAAACTATTCCTAGAATGAACAATGCCAATGACAGATATCTGGAATGGACCAATCTAAAGTAACCAATTCTTGATCAACCCACAATGCAATATCACAAGAACGGTGCAATCTTCTAAGGTATATAGATTTTCAAATCATAGATATTCATCCACAATCGAACTAAGCATAAAATAGATATATGGCCCAGGTTGACTTCACCAGCCTACTACAATCAGATAGTTACTGGGAGTATAGACCAGAGATTGCTACAAACATTCCAAATATGAAATCATGTACATTACTCACCAAACTAATCCAACTCTAAAACACTAAATTCTAAATCTTCAAGCAATTTGAAAAATGAACAACAGGAACCATGCAAGATAAACTAACACAAAAGATTTCACCAGGAAAACCACAATATTTTCAATTGTATTAGATCATCAAAATGCTACAACAATTCCACTGTTCTGTTACAATATTTGTTTCAAGAAATTGACTACTACTTCTACTACAAAATGCTCTAGCTCTTTTCTACTCCTACTTGTATCTATTATTTTTTTTCTAGCTCCCTCTTACAATGAGGCAAGAATGCCCTTTATAGTAAATTCTCAAGACATGTCGGCCCGGCCAAACATTTACAAAAATAAATCAAACAAAACAAGTCGGCCTTAGGAATTTCAAAATTAGGCACACATTAAATGTCGATACATCATCAAGGTCGGCCTAGACACATTCCCCAATGTAGCCCGGATCAACACATGCCCTACAATAATAGGGAAGCACAAATCTTCAAAATGGGCATTGACTACCGCCTCCCTTATCCTTACTCCGGGCCAATGATCCCTGAACCTTCAAAAATACTTTATCTAGCTCGGTGACAGGTGGAAAAGACAAGATCCTAAGCCGACATTCAATGGAACCAATCTCCTCTTTTGACTATTCAACAATTTTATTCCAATCATCTTTGTGGGCTTGATACTTATCCATCACTGCCAAATAGGTTGTTGCATCATCCAACTAGTGCCCTGTTATGACATTCTCAGAATCTGGGGTGTATACATCATGCCACCATTCCCTTAGTTGTTCCAGGTTCAGATACTTAGGAGCAATTTTCCTCCTGCCAGTCATGATCTCAAAAAATGCAATGCACCCCTCATAGACACAAGTTAAATCACCATCTATTAATTTCTTTCGTTTCTAAATCTTCCTCATGGCCTTCTGCCGAATCTGCAAAGCCTCAAACCATTCCCAAGGCTCATCAAGTCTAGAGGAAGGAAGAATCCCATCCGCAACCAACTGATATTTGCCATATTCTATGACCACTCTGGATTTCTGCAACAGAAGGTCAATATCCTCCTTGTCCTGGGATAGCACATGTTCCAACAAATCCTTGGCTCTGATTGCATCTTTTCCAACCGAAAGGACATCCTTTATTGCATTAGCTCCTTTTACTTGCACATCCTTCAACCAATCCACTGCAATCTGGGTAGAAGTCTTCATCTTTTCAATCTCGGAAATAGTTTCCTTGGACAAGAAACCAGGAGTAACAGAGGAAGAGGGGTGGAGAGATTGCAAAGGCTTCATTACATCCTCCAAGCACTTCCTAAGCCTCTCATTTTCCTTCCTAAGCTCATGTTTGGTCTGAGTTTCTTTCCTTAGTCTCCCAATTATTACTGCACTAGACCCCTCATACTCCTCAATGTCCTATTCCACAAAAGTTGGCCCAAGGTTGATGGTCTGCACATTGTAATCTTTTTCGGTGACCTCTTCTTTACTCTTATCAACAGCAGGAGTGGCAATATGGATAACTCTGTTATTCACTTCATCCCTTTCTATTCTTGAAACTACCTTGGCCATCTTTTTCTTCTTCCCTTTGCCAATCTTGGATAACATCTCATCCCAATCCAGAGGAGTGTCTTCAACAACGACCTGTTTCTTTCTTGTGATCTCCTTTTCTAACCAATCCGGGACAATAGGTTCTACCCAGATTTCATCTGTCTTCACCTCTTCATGTTTTTCCAGTGTTTCATATTTTCCTTTCTCAGGAGACTGTTCACCTTGATCACCTATTTCAATCTCCTCTTCTTGTACCGGTGATGGGGTCCTAACAGGGATATTCTCCTTTTCAAGTGATCCATCTCCTTTGCTATTCTCTGGAGAATCCTCATATTGCACTAATGGAGAAGGGTGTCTTTCTCCCTCCTCAACCTCAAGCTCAACAGCCTCACCAAAAAGCTCTCCTTCCTTGAAAGGTTTTGCCTCTCCACTAGTCTCATGTTCCTCAAGAGTCTCTTGTTCAGACACGCTTGGCGAAGGGGAAGTAGCCTTGGGTTGCTCCACAACTGGTGCCCTCGGAGAAGGATCCATTTTTTGCACAGTTTCCCTAGGGGATGGAGTTCTTGATCTCCTCGAATAAACCTTTGTCTTTTCCCCTGAACTCTCCACATCAACAATCGGAGTCTCATCTTTAGAGGTATCCTGACCCTTCTTCTTTGAAACCCTAGTTGTCCTTGTCTTCTTTGGCGGCAGAGGAGCATCTTCTCCTTCTGCTTTTTCAACTTCCTCTTCTTCAGAAGACTTGCCTATTTTCAAGGCTCGGCTTCTTTTCTTTCCTTTTGGTTTTCTTTTTTGTTCTGGCTCACTTTCTTTAGGGCCTCTGATTTTTATTTTGAAGGGTGAGCTATCTTTAGTTTTCCCTTTTGGGTCATCTTCCCCGGATTCTTCTGAAGTGGACATAGGATTGAGGTTTCCCATCAAATTAAAGGTACAGGGTACCTTCTCACTTTCCAACTCCCAAACCTTGTGTTTCAACCATGAAGTAGTAAATTTCATAACCGGTGCCATCAGATCTTCCAACTCAGTTACCTCATCATCGTTCCAGTTTATCTCTCCAATTGATCTGCCCTTAACAGACTCATAGGCATGATCTTGCACCAGGTTTCCATCATCCTCTAGCTAGTCAGGGATTAACTTGACATTGTATTGCCTAATCACATCAACAGGAAGCCTAGAGTACCTTTTCTTCCTTGCCTCAAAATCATCGTTGATATTGGCCCAATAGTCTTCTAGGTCATCCTTGTTACGGTACTCTTTGGTGGCCTTCTTCTGTGCTTCCCCGGTGATATCAAAATTTGTCCTTTTAGAATGGAAGGAAAAACCATGAGCTGCCAATTCATCGCCTGCTGCGTGTGCTGATTGAACGAAAGGGAAAACCTCTGCTACGCCAATTCCAAGAGGGAAATCCCCACCAAAACCTGTTTTATGCTTTTCCTTTTTGACAATTGCATCAAATTCACATACCTTTCTAACAACTTCCAATAACACAAAATGATCAGTAGGGTACCTAGGTAACCTGTATGGAGCAGCCGGACATCCGTCAATTCTGATATAAGAGAAGGTGGGAAACTGAATGAACCAGGCTCCATATTTCTTTATCAACTCCTTTGCTCCATCTGACAATCTCACATGCTCCGCATTTTGAAGCATCCTAGTGATATGCATTATGAATGCATCATTGGCTCTTCTGTAGTTTTGATGTCCTAAGTGTAATTCTGGGTATATCTCATAGACTATATCTTGTCCAAATGTCCCCTGTGGATTCAAACCCCTATATGGGTAGAATCTAGCCAACACATACATTACATAAGAAGACATGGTGAACCTCTTTGTTTCTAGGACATCTCTCAATTGCTTATCAATCACAGTACTAATGGGTCCTGCCCAGTGCTAATTAGTTCCCTGTTCAATTTTATTGATCACATGGACCATCCAACTTTCCAATACTCCAACACTCTTCAAACCTACCACTCTGCTCAAAAATGTGATTGCATCGTATATATCTAACCTGAACTTAATCCTGTGCAATTGCTTAGGTAATTTGCAAAAATGGGACTTTGGTTTCTCCAACCAGGAATTGATCATCTGCTGAGCTTTGGTGGGCTCATTCTCATAGTAGGTTCTAGCTAGATCCATGTTTAAGGCGCACACAGAAGGCAAATCCGGCATGTCAAAGGCTTGGGCAATAGAAACAGGATTGAAATTCACTAAGACTCTCCCTTCAGTGCTCACAACCCTTTGTGTGTCGAAGTCATATTGTCGGGCACACTCAAGTATTAACTCATAGCACTAGATTGCAGGAGGGAACCCTGCCACATGGACTAGTCCGGACTTCATCATTCCTTGTCTTAAGACCGACAAATCCTTCTGAGTTGTTCTCTCTTTGAACTCATCGTATCTCCATGCTCCAACATTGGTGTCTGAAACCTCAGACCACACAGAGGATACCTTGCTATCAGGCAGTTGACTCTTGGTATCCAATCTTTAGACTTTCTGCCTCTGAAATGGAGGACTCTTCCGTGTCTCCTTTAGATTTTCCAGTAGCAGACTTGCTTGATTCGGCCTGCATTTACAAAAGGACGTCATGAGTATTCAATTATCATACATATTCCAATTCAAAGGCCAGCATAAAATCATATAAAGCCATTGAGATCCCTCACAAACCATCAATCCTTGAAAATCCAGAAAAATAAAGCGATCAGGGAAAACAAGGTAAACTGGGGAAATCCAGTCGGGGCGGAATTTCGGAGAAATCCGACCCAGACGGATTCTTGCTGCAAAGACATCATTCGCTAAATAAATCGTTAGTACTGACAAAATATTATAAGATTATCATGAAATTCATCCATTAGCAACAAGAAACCAGCGTTTAGCCTTTACTCCATTACCCCTAACTTCGGAAATCGAAAGAAATGAAACCAGGCAGGAAAACCAGAAAAGTCTGAACAGGACGGATTTCCGCGGACAGTTTGAGACTCCGGAATTTGCCATACTCCGCAAAATTGGCCAAAACCGGGAAAATCCGGGTGCGCAGGAATTCTGCGGACACCTCGAAAACCCGACGAAATGTTAACATGCGAACCATTAATCAAACGATCATGCAAACTTCTTTACCTGGATTCTAATGGTCTCAAAATCGACGCCAATAAGCAAGACCTCAAATGCACATAAATTCAAATTTCAAAGCCTTCAAATGACTAATCTTCATAGCGAAACAATGATGCCCTAATTTGACGACTAAACTTTCTGCCATGAAAACCAGAGTAAGCTTAAGATTTCAAAGAACACTATCACTGAGACGATCCGTCGAAGCACACAGGGATTTCCTAGGGTATGAGCAGGTTGGGCTGAATCATCAACCATAAAATCGCAATAAACCCACTAAACCTTGGCATGTTCGAGCAAAAGAACCGAAACCCTAATTTTCACAAAATATAGCGAATGGCACGCCTAGGAGGTAAAGTCTGACCTCTAACACCACTCAGACTTACACACCCGCCATTTAATCGATAGACACCAGCACGCATGGTACGGGTGATAAAGTTTTGGTAAGGAGCTAAATCCAACCCTAGTTTGATAAATACAAAATCGTAACCATGCAAAGGCCGACCTAGGACAGCCACCAATCGACTTAAAAATATTCAATCAAGATGCAAACAAAGGGAGGGGTTAGCAACGACTTACCATGGATTAGTGCAGATGAAATTTGAACTCGAGGAGGCGACTGCAAAACGAGTTGTGCCCTAGCAACGAGAATCCTGACACCAGCGCCCAAACAATTCACACGTAAATAGCTCAAACCCAATGATCGAAGCTTGAATGAAAACTCTCAATGCCAAAGCAGCAAACAAGTGAACAATGATATCAAAATGATGCCCAAAAGATCTTAAATCCGCCCATAATCGCGCCTAAGCCAAGGTACTTCGAGCATTAATGAGCGACAAGACATGTTTGAAAAAATCTGGAAACCCGAGCCCAAAACGAAATTTCGGAAAAAACCATGGCACACGGAAAATCCAGACGAACGAAAATTCCGCGGATACAATAGAAACCGAGTTTTTAACGAGGTTCGGTATTTTGACCCAGTCCGAGAAAATCCGCCAGAACCGAAAAATCCCAGATTCAAGCAGAAACTCGGATTCGGAAAATTAAGCCATAAAAGAACAAACAACCAGGACCTGGAAAAATCCGCCAGAGCTGGAAAATCCCGGATCCAGGTCAAAACCCGGATTTTTAGAAAAACCAATTTTTACCAATTCAAGCCTCCAAGTAAGACTAAAGCCAACAAGACCAACATTTCAAGACCTCGAAAAGACAAGTCCAATAAAACCAAAGGTCTGAAGACATCCCGGAAAGAGGGTCCCTACTCTAGGTGGGGCGTGTGTGCAAAACTGCACAACAATAGGTAGTGTGGAAAAAAAGGCACATAATAGTCTTTACACCCCCATCACTCCTCATTCTAGGATTTTCAAGCTTTTCCTCTGGGAGAAAAACGCAAGGAGAAAATAAAGGTAGAGATAATGCAATGTTTGACAAAAAATCTTTCAAAACATGAGAAGAGATGGGGAAGACGCTAGTGTTAGAATAAATTAACTCTGTCAAATAGGGCCTACAACTGTGCAGGCCACTTGCTTATCTGACCAAGCCCATCTTCTTGTCTAATCGAGCCACCTTATTTCATTTAATGTCTGAACTAACTAATTGACTGAGTATTTTGCTATAAATTGAATATCAATGCAAAGAGCTGAGTGCTCAGTTTTGCAGCCACTCTTATGTTTCTTTCTTTGGCTCTTCTTTGTTTCTTTGATTGTGTTATGTTTTCATGGTATTAGAGCTTGTGTTTTTCTTTCCTGGCTGATTTCTTTCAAGATTTGTTGGAATCCTTCCTTGAGGCACACTAAGCTATTTCGATGCCAATATTCTCATCAATTTAGTGGTTGATGTTATTACAGAAGTGATCCTTGTTTGTGGAAGCCACTGCTGTCAAAGGAAAAGAAAAGTCACAGAGATTTGTGAAGGAGTTGATTGTTTGAAGTCATCAAGAAGGAAGCCACTGCCAAGGAGAGTTGTAAATTGTGGCACTGAAGTTGAAGGAAGAAGTCATATAAGGCTGCAGCTAGCCATTTCTTTTTTTTGCATCCAGTCTTCTTTAAAGGGAGAATCAATATTTTCAATTCATAAGAATATTGTTATTATTGGAGGTTATCGTTGCCTGCTTGAGGAGATATATTCAAGTCATAGTTGTAGCAAATCAATTGTATTTTGATTTCATTAATGTGTGCAAGTGCTAATAAGCTACAGGAAAGTAAAAGTGTGGTTTCCACACCATTTGGGGGCAACCACATTCTAGTCTTTAGCTACGACCTGCAGATATTGGAGACAAGGGGAAGGTCATGCAAATATTTCTTGCAAGTCACGCACACTACACAAGGCCTTAGGAGGCATGATTTGCAGCTCACACCCTCCACTCATCTGCGACCTCTACCCACTCAGCTCGACCCCCATGCCCATCTATAGAGGCAGGCAACCCAACCCCTGCGTTTTATCTTTGCATGCAATCTTCGTGTGTGTTTTTGCTTGTGTTGTTCGACGGAAAATTGAATAGTTTATGATGTCGCAAGGAGGATTGTTGATTGGAAGATCATTGATCTACAAAAAGTAATTAAAGATGTTTTGATAGCTGTTAAGTCTTTAAAGTTTTTTTTTATGTTGATGGGTCGCTTGCTCCCTGTAATTTTGGCCATGATATGCCAGTGATTTTTCAAAGCATTGTTAGATTGTTAGTTTGATCAGGTAAAACATGAGCTGCTCTGATACCATGAAAACATAACACACAAACATAGAGGCTTTAAAAATAGAGCCCCTACCAACACACAATGAAAATTTTGTATTTTCCTACCTTGGTGTTGGTCTTCTTACGAACCAAACAAACAAGGACTTTTGCAAATTTGTGACTTACAATTATGAAAAAGAGTTTCATCATTTCACATTTCACATTGGTAGGGGCTTTTGAAGTTTTGCAAACTTCAAAGTTGCACAACTTTTTCATACGACCTCAGATCGAGTTGATTCTTTTTTTGAAAGTGCATGATTTTTCATGTATTTCGCATTGGTGTTGTTTATTTCATATTTAATTGTACCAAATGTATATTTTCAGCACATACTCATTTTTTGAGGATTTGTAAAAGCATTGAAATCTAGAAATTTGTAACTACACTAAATATAAAGTGTCAAATCATTTTTTTCTAGGGGGGTTTTTTGATTGAGTAAAGAAGGGGGGTCTCTTGTTGTCTTTGTGCTTGAACATCTCCCATACTTTGTGCTATGTTTTTCATTCACTATGGGTACATTTAAGTTTTCATTGTTCACGCCCTACAACTACAACACATGGCATCAAAATGCATGGAATGCCTTAATGCAACTAGGATACACACCTTATGTTGAGAAGAAGGTAACTGAACCCATAGATGATAAGGAAAAACTATTCTGGATGTTTGAACATACAAAAGCTCTTGGTTGTCTAAGGAGTTTAGTTTCTCCGGACATAATGTTTCAGATTGAAGAATGTAAAGATTCACATGATGCATGGGAAAAATTAAAAACTCTCTATGGTACAACTGATGAAGTTTGTGGTTATCAAATTGACAACAAACTAATGAGTCTTGATCCAAAGTCTTTTGATAACATCCAGGATTATGTAACAAATGTCAATTTCCTTAGAGAACAATGTAAATCATGTGGCTTCGAGAAGAAAGACATTCAACTTGTCTATAACACTCTAAACAAACTTGGACCTGAATTTGCAGCTTTTCTTTCTAGCTTTCACACTCATAGGTTGACAATGGGATCTACATTCACCACACCTTCTTTTGCTTCATTTTCTGAAATGTTGATGCAAGAGCAAGGTAAGCTTCTCTCAATGGGTCTTCTTAAGCCTTCACACTCACAAGATTTGATGTTTGGTCAACCAAAGTGTCAAAAAGAATCAAGAAAACCTGACAACAAATAAAAGCAGTTCAAGAAGTCACAAAGAGATCAAGCACAATCATCTTCAACAAAATTTTACTCCAAGTCCTCCTCTTCAAAGGGGAATTTTCAAAAGAAGGAGCGGCCAACTTGTAGCTACTGCAAGAAACCTAGTCAAACAGTCTGCATACCTTAGCTATGTGCCACATTTGGAAACATTTTGTTAAACAGTTCACAGACCTCGGTATATCTCCACATCTTACATGCATGTCTTTTGTACGCTGCAATAATCCTATTCTGTGAGACACTGTCTCATTCTTTCATGTGATCAAACACTTTTCGAACATCTATTTTTGTTGGAATTTATTAACAACTCTTGTCGTGTCTTCACCTTACTGCATTCCCATGTTCCTTCTTGCAGACCGATGTGGTGGTGCGGTGACTACCGCTGACCTGTCGCCTTGTCTTTCTTGTTGTGTGGTGGTACAGTGCCCCGCAATCCCGCTTGGTGCTTCATTGTTGCTAGCAGTTGTGCAGTGAAGCCTTTTTTCTTTGACGACATTTTGGCACAAAATATCTTTCGGGCATTTAATATATGAAAGACAATATTTAATTTGGTTTGTTTATAATTTGGGATAAAATCTTTTTCCCTTGACGTGAATTTGAAGTTACTGCTAATGTAATTAATTGCATTTATTTTCCCTCTGCTTTGTTGGTGGATTTTAATGACAGTTTATTTTTTGAGTTGCCCAGGTAGTTTTTATGTTTTGAGAGAAGACAGTGAACAAGTTTTCTGAAATGCTCTACAATAGCAAAAATTTGAGCAACAACTCTGTTTCATGAAATCAAATGTATATGTTTGAACGAGATAATACAAATATCAATCTTTTTGGATAAATTGTGTGTTTTTATTTTCTGCTCTCTGTTTTGTTCTTGGTAAATGTTTAGTTGTTTTCTCCTCTGCCTCTAGCCTTCACGTGGTATCAGAGCAGGTTCACAACAAAAGGGTTTTCTCAGAGGTTTCCAACAAAGGTGTTTTGAAAGAGACAAGTTTTCACAGTCAAAATGGCAGCAAGCACAAGCTTGACAAACCCACAAATCCCACAGTTTAATGGGAAGAATTATGACTATTGGGAAATCACCATGAAGGCGTTATTTTTCTCTCAAGACATTTGGTATCTTGTTGAGAATGGATTTCCAGAGCCATCTGATGCAACAACATACAATGCTTTAACTCAAGTAGAGAAATATTTGTTGAGAGATAACAAAAAGAAGGATTCAAAGACATTTTTTTATATATTTCAAGCAATGCATGAGAGCATTTTCCCAAGGATTGCAGCAGCAACAAGGTCCAGACAAGCATGGGATATAATTCAAACAGCCTACCAAGGTATGGAAAAAGTTAAGATAGCTAAGTTGCAAATATTGAGAAGGGATTTTGAAACAATATATATGAAGGACAATGAATCAGTAGATTCATTCTTTACCCAAATCATTAGACTGGTAAACCAAATCAGATCACATGGTGAGAATATTGAAGATAGGAGAGTTGTTGAAAAGATTCTAAGGAGTTTTCCCAAAAAAATTGAGTCAATTGTTGTGGCCATAGAGGAAACAAAAAACCTCTCAGTTTTTTGTTGATGACCTCCATGCATCTCTCATTTCTTACGAACATAGGCTGAGCAGGTCAACAAACACATCTCTAGAGCATGCATTCAAGTCACAAGCTTCAATCAGCCATGGTAGAGGCAGAGGTAGATATGATTTTAGAGGAGGAAGAAGCAACCCATCAAGCTAAAGTGGAAGAGGCAGCAATCAAAACTCAAGCCAAAGCTCCTCTCAAAATTATTCACAAAGTCAAAGGTATGACAAATCTCAAATTCAATGTCACTACTATAAAAAGTTTGGGCATTATATGAATGAATGTAGAAAGAAGCAATATGATTTCAGTAAACAAAAGGCAAATTTTACAAAAGAAAATCAAAACCAAAAATTAGATCAGAGCACAATGTTTTTGGCATGTAATGTTGCACAAGCAAATGAAAAAGATGTATGGTTTTTAGATTCAGGTTGTAGTAAACCACATGACATGAAATTTAGAAATGTTTTCAAGTTTAGATGAAAATATAAAATCTAATGTCACATTGGGCAATGACAACAAAGTGTCAATCATCAAAGGAAAAGGAAATGTCAACATTCTAACTAAACATGGGGAGAAAAAGTATATTTCAAATGTGTATTTTGTGCCTAGTCTAAAACACAATTTAATGAGTATAGGGAAACTTGTTCAAAAAGAGTTTAGAGTGTCTTTCAAGAATGGACTATGCACAATTTTAGATAAGTTTCCAAGCAATCAACTCATTTCCAAAGTTAAAATGACAAGTAATAGAATTTTTCCCCTGAAGATTAAGCTAGATTTGAACATACAATACGCTCAAGCACAACATTCAATGAACTCACAAGTGGATAGAGAAGAAACTACAGCAGTCATGCAAACAATCTTTCAAGCATAAATAAAAGATGAAAATTGGTTATGACACCTAAGATTTGGGCATCTCAACTTTGGAGGTCTAAATTTGCTTCATAGGAAAAGCATGGTCAAGGGATTACCTTTAATAAAGAAACCAGAAAGAATATGTGAAGGATGCATCTTAGGAAAGAAACATAGAGAATCATTTCCAGCAGGTAAGTCGACTAGAGCAAAAGCACCTTTGGAGATTGTAAATTCAGACTTGTGTGGTCCTATGCAAACACCTTCAACTGGTTGTAGATTCTACTTTTTGACATTCATTGATGGTTACTCAAGGAAAACATGGGTTTACTTTCTAAATCATAAGAGTGAGGCATTTGAATATTTTTCGTCAATTCAAGGCTCTTGTTGAAAAGCAAAGTGGATACTATATTAAAGCATTGAAAATGGACAGAGGTGGTGAATACATTTCAAAAGAGTTTTTAAAATTTTGCAAAAATCATGGGATTCACAAGAATTTTAAAACTAGATACACACCTCAACAAAATGGGATAGCTGAAAGAAAAAATAGAACAATCATGGAAATGGCTAGAAGTATGTTGAAAGCAAAACATTTTCCAAATGAATATTGGGTTGAAGCTATATCATGTGCAGTTTATATAATGAATAGGTGTCCAACAAAAAGTGTCATGAATATGATTCCTGAAGAAGCATGGACTGAAAGAAAACATAATGTTGCTCACATGAGAGTATTTGGATGTGTGGCATATGCACATGTGCCTGATGAATTAGGAAGAAAGTTAGATAACAAAGGAGAAAAATGTATATTTGTTGGATATAGTGATGAATCCAAGGCATACAAACTCTATAATCCAACAACCAAGAAAGTTGTAATCAGCAGAGATGTACAATTTGTAGAAGATGAAGCATGGGATGGAAGTATAGAAAAAACAGTCAATATATCAGCAAGTATACCTCAAGAGGAAAGTGAAGTTTCTATACCAGCAAATAATCCTACAAATGTGACTCCTTCCACACCCATCCAAGCTCAACAAAGTGGTCAACAAGTGACAGCATCATCAAGTGTAAGGGCAGCCTCACGCATTCAAACAAGCACTCCAACAAGTGAACATAAAACACCATCTACAACAGGAATTTCTAGTGCAGGACCAGCAAGTCCACATTCCATGGGTTCTACATCAAGTGACATGTCAAATCCTACATTGGCAAGCTTGAAGAGACAGAAAATCAGAAATATAAGGGACATTTATGAGCAAAATGAAGGTGAAAATAATATTGATCATATTTCTCTTTTTGCATTTTATTCACAAATAGATGATCCAATTCATTTTGTGGATGCAATTAAAGATGACAAATGGATATGTGCAATGGATGAAGAAATTGATGCAATTGAAAAGAATCAAACATGGGACCTGGTGAGTCTTCCAAAGGACAAGAATGTAATAGGAGTGAAGTGGGTATACAAAACCAAATTAAATGCAAATGGTGAAGTGCAAAAGCATAAAGCAAGACTAGTGGAAAAGGGTTATTCACAACAGCCCGAAGTTGATTATAATG
Organism: Sequoia sempervirens; assembly: GCA_007258455.2. Taxonomy (NCBI): domain Eukaryota; kingdom Viridiplantae; phylum Streptophyta; class Pinopsida; order Cupressales; family Cupressaceae; genus Sequoia; species Sequoia sempervirens. The sequence goes on along the minus strand of VDFB02040272.1, from coordinate 86,429 downwards.
AGACATTTGCTCCTGTAGCATGCCTAGACACTATAAGAATAATACTTGCCATAAGAGCTCAAAACAAGTGGCCAGTTTATCAAATGGATGTAAAATCAACTTTTTTGAATGGTTACCTTGAAGAAGAAGTTTATGTGGAACAACCAGCTAGGTATGAGATTTTGGGTCAAGAGGACAAAGTCTACAAGCTCAAGAAAGCACTATATGGACTCAAGTAAGCCCCCAAGAGCTTGGTACAACAGAATTGATTCATATCTTTTACAAAATGGCTTCAACAGATGCAACAACGAGCCTACATTATACACCAAGATGAATGAAAAAGGTGAAATTCTTATTGTATGTTTGTATGTTGATGATTTAATATTCACAGGTGACTTATCAATTGATCTGTTCAAAGGAGACATGAAGAAAGAATTTGAAATGACTGATTTAGGTCTTATGAAGTATTTTCTTGGCATTGAAGTGAATCAAAATGAAAATGGTATATTCATCCCTCAAACCAAGTATGCAAATGATATTTTAAAATGGTTTCATATGTTGAATTGCAAATTAGCACACACACTTATTGTGACAGGATTGAAACTAACTAAGGATGAAAAAGGTTCCAATGTGGATTCAACTTTGTATAAGAGACTTGTTGGTAGTCTCATGTATTTAACATCCACAAGGCCGGATATCATGTACAGTGTAAGCTTGATTTCAAGGTTCATGGAGTCTCCAAAAGACTCACATTGGAAAGCTAGAAAAAGAATTTTGAGATATGTAAGTGGAACAAAGAATTATGGCATTCAATATTCAAGTTCAAATGAGTTCAAGCTCATAGGGTACACGGATAGTGATTGTGTTGACAACATTAATGATAGAAAGAGCACATCAGGTTATGTTTTTCACTTTGGCACTGGTGTAGTATCGTGGGCTTCAAAGAAATAGCCCATTGTCACTCTTTCATTAGCAGAAGCAGAGTATGTAGCAGCAACAAGTGCATCATGTCAAGAAGTTTGGATGAGAACAGTGTTGAAAGAGTTGAAATATGAACAAAAGGATGCAACAAAAATATATTGTTACAACAACTCAACCATAGCATTGTCAAAGAATCCAGTTTTTCACAAGAGAAGTAAACACATTGACACACGATATCATTTCATCAAAGAACTGATTAACAATGGAGAGATCTTTTTGGAATTTTGTAGGTCTGAAGATCAATGTGTAGATATTTTCACTAAGGCATTAGGAAAAGAAGGTTTTGTCTATCAAAGAGATCGATTAGGCATTGTAAATTGCAGTAGTTGTGATTAAGGGGGAGTGTTGGAATTTATTCACAACAACTGTCGTGTCTTCACCTTTCTGCATTCCCACGTTCCTTCTTGTAGACCGGTGTGGTGGTGCGGTGACTACCGCTAACCCACTGCCTTGTCTTTCTTGTTGTGTGGTAGTGCGGTGCCCCCACAGTCCCGCTTGCTGCTTCATCGTTCCTGGGAGTTGTGCAGTGAAGCCTTTTTTCTTCGACGACATTTTGGCATAAAACATCTTTCGGGCATTTAATATATGAAGGACAATATTTAATTTGGTTTGTTTGTAATCTGGGATAAAATCTTTTTCCCTTGTCGTGAATCTGAAGTTATTGCTAATGTAATTAATTGCATTTATTTTCCCTCCACTTTGCTGGTGAATTTTTACGGCAGTTTATTTTTTGTTGGGTAATTTTTATGTTTTGAGAGAAGAAGGTGAACAAGTTTTCTGAAATGCTCTGCACTAGTAAAAATTTGAGCAGCAGCTCTATTTCATGAAATCAAATGTATATGTTTGAATGAGATAATACGAATATTAGTCTTTTTGGATAAATTGTGTGTTTTTATTTTTTGCTCTCTATTTTGTTCGTGGTTTGTTTAGTTGTTTTCTCCTCTACCTCTGGCCTTCAAGTTTCTCTTTTAAAAGCACTCTCTTTAAAACTCTAGGTCTGCGATAATTAAAGATATGTAGGGTAGCATTCATGGGAATATTATATAGTAAGCAGAATGTGCAGTGCCTCCTCCAGAGCTTTTCAACAAATTTCTTTGGTGTCATTCACATTTTGGTACTCCATTCTGTAGGAAGTGAGGATGTTGTGGATTTTGGTTTATGTACCAAACAACTGTATTTACATGAAAATTTATAAAACCATCAAGAAATCTGCTCTATGCATACACCGAAGTCATCGCATTCCACATTCAACAAGCATGTCTGCCATAGCATTTGAAATTATTGGTTTGAAATTCATAGGGGTAGTTATAGGAACCACTTTCTTATTTATGTTGAATTCTTCAACATTTAAGCATTTGAGTTAGAAAGTTAAAATTCTTGAGCATTTGAGAATTTGTTCTTTAATGCTAAAAAAAACCCAAGTTAAGAAGTTAGAAAAATAGAGCACATGAGCATAGGTTAGAATTTAGACAAACTAAAGTCCAAATTTTAACTTGTTTAGTTTTCATCATTTTAACAATTTCTTCACTAATTCTTTATTCATTTCAATGGACCAACTTGTTTTTAATTCCTTCACTTACTCATGAAACCACGCCTTTTGAAAGTTTTTAATCTTGCAAGTACATTGATATCTAGAAAACCAGGAGGTGGGTTGATGTAAAAACTGGTCACATTCATCGTGACATCATTAAGATCATCTCCATAAAACGGATTTGGATGAAATTTCACAATTTTTTAAATTTAATTCTTTTCACAATTTTCACCAATACCCATAGTTAACTTCAAGTACAAATGGAACTAGATATGGAGTTTGACATCATTAAGCTTTTTCAATCAAATAGGATTGTGATATTTTGATAAAGATTCAATAAACTATGCAAGTGAGATGCAACTCGACAATTTACGAAAAGACTTTCGGATGACAACTTGACAATGTACAAATCAACCTAATAATAAGTTTGATGCAAAAGTTTAAAAATTTGATAGTTGAAAATGAGGGTAACATGATCATAGAAAAATTGCATAATTTCTGAATGGTTAGTTTTGACAATGCCTTAGGAGTTCTTGATGGCAGAAATATGTTTTTTTTATGTTTATGCTAAGAAAATGAATGAAGAACTTTGATCCTCTGTCCATATCTTTGCTCCAATGAAGACAAGCACATATTTGGTCTCTTTTGTTTTTATAAGCTTCAAATTTCCTTAAGAGGTCTTCAGAATACTAATTGACTAGTTTTATGTTGGTTAAGTGGTTCTAAGTGGCATTCTTTTTTTGGTAAAGTTGTTTCTATTTGTAGGGCTTAACCATTGAATGCAAGAACGAGAACATGAACATTGTTATTGCTTCATATGGTTTTTTGTTTTTCAATGTGGACAATATAAGAAAAAGGAAATGAGAAAAGAAAGATGTTGTGTACCACATGGTAAAAACTCTTTCACTTGAAATGAAATCTAGAAAAAAAAAATCAATTGCATGGCAATCAACCACCACAAACAAAATATCACATGTAGATAGACACAATTTTTTTTAGACTTGCATTGTTAGTATATTGAAGTAAAGAAACTGAAATAAAAGCCTGAAACAAGTAGATAACTTAAGAGAGAAGCATTGGCAAAATACATCAAAATTTTAACTAAGCATGTCAATGGGCATTGTTTTGATATGTGTTTCCAAAATTGTGGTGATCTAGAAACCTTTATTTTTTTGTCTGTAAATTAATATTGCAGCTAATAACAAATTTGCATAAAGCTTTGAATAAACATTAAAATATCGAGGCCTAAAATCATCTTCAGAATACGACCAACAAAACAAAACAAAAAACTTATAAGTACTTGTTATTTAGTATTATTGTAATCAATTTTGTTTTTACTTGTTTAATTAATTATTAATAAGTTTTTTTTGAATGAATTAAAAACATAATTTTGTTCTCTTAAAAGAAAATTTAACCTCCCTAAAGTCAACATGAAAAACATTTCTTATAATTTTTTAAAAGTCAAATGCATCTTAATATTTACTTTTCTATAATTCTATTGGTTGAAATATTTAAGATCTTATTGCAAAGTGAAAAAAATTAGTTATTCTAGTACCTAGGATAGAGAAAAAGTAGCTATAAAGAACTCATATTTTTTTAACTAAAAGAGGGGTAAAAATTTAGTCAAACCAAAATAAAGCAATACAATCAAAATGAAAGATAGTAAAATCAAGATACAAGTCTCATCACTATGGACCGTCAAGGAAACCAACAAAACATGACCAGAAGAAAAGAACAAGAATCACAAACTGGAAAGAATCGGCTCAAACATCGTGAATATCTTCCTGAAGCAACATTTTCAACCTCACGGAACAATCTGAAGGAAGGTGTTCCCAATCCTCAACCTACCAATTATCCCCATACTTAGAAGCCCATTTAGCCAAACAATCAGCAACCTTATTCTACTCCCTAGGAATATGGACAAAGGAAACCAACTCCAAGGACGAACCAATCTTATGAATTTGTTGAACCACCGAGTCCAACAACCAATTTGCCCCTTCCGAGGAGCCTTTGTTCAACATATCCACCAAAATTTGAGAATTCAACTCACAAATGATCTTGCACCATCCCATCGCACAACCCTTTTCCAAACCAAAAAGGAGAGCCAAAGCCTCCATAAAATTATTACTTTGGTTCCCTTGAAAGATGGAAAAGAAGAAGATGGGAGAGCTCGTATCATCCCTTCCAACCCCCCAATCCTAGCAGCTCCAAGCTTTCCTCTAGATGAGCCATCAAAATTAATTTTCAAGACACCTGGTCGAAGGCGGAGACCAACAACCCTCACACTGATTCTTCTTACAAGATGCCCTTCTATCTCTAGAAGAATACTTCCTTGGGCTACCATCAACTAAACCCAAACCATGCAACACCCCCAACTCACTAGTCTCCAAAGGGATAACCACCTCCCACCTAGCATGTATAGTTTCCTAAGCCATGCCAAGAATCCTTTGCCAAATTTGAATAGCCTCCAAAACCCTCACCCTTAAAGATCCTACGATTCCTCTCCAACCAAATTTGCCACATAATACAAGGACCAATACCCCATGCCACCTACAAACAACCTGTCTTGGCAGGAGGCCTCCACAGAGTCCTCCAAAACTCAACCAAAGATGAGGCATGCACACAAGGTTGCCTCCAAACTTCCCACCAGCAGTGCCAGACGACCCGAGAAAAAGCACACTAAAAAAACAAATGGAAAGAAGATTCCTCATTACTCCCACACAGGACACAAATGAAAAGCCCTTGAAAGCCTCTCTTCTACAAATTATCCCAAATGAGACACTTGTTATGAGTCACCAACCAAAGAAAAAAGTTGCATTTAGGGAAAGAAAATTTATTCCATACATACTTCCACCAAGGCATAACCTCCATATTTTTCCCTATCAAGAACCTGATACCTAACAACCACAGAGAAAACTCCCTTCGGATTGGAGCCCCAAGCCAAAATATCCTCATATTGCAAAAAGCTACAGATTCTACTAGCCAAAATGTGAGCCAATTCCTCTCGCTCCTCCACAGAACCCCCAACAGGCCAATCATGAACATCCTTCCATTTGAACACCTCAACTTGACCCAAACTTTTAGCCACTTTAAATTCTTCCACTTGAGACCAACCAGCGTCAAGAAAGGAAAGACAAAATTGTGCAATTGTGGGTGTGTAACCAAAATAGGGGGATAACCATCCCAAGAGTCAAACCAGAAGCTTGTATTTGAACCTCTATTACAAATCCAAAACAAGCCCTACTTGACCAATCTAGCTCCCTTCTTGAGAGTTCTAGATCATAGATCCCCTACCTTTTAAGGGAAATCTAGGCACATCCTTCCCATCCATCCCCAACATATACTTGGAGGTTAGAATCCTGGCCCAAACTTGATCCTGGTTGGTGCACCACCTCCAATAAAGCTTAGTAGCCAACGCCTGACTAGTAAAGATTGCATGTTGAAGACCTAGGCCCCCACACTATTTTGGTCTACAGATATTCTCCCATTTAACAAGACTCCACTTCGAAGAATCAAGATCACCAGCCCATAAAAATTTCCTAGATAGTGCATCTAGATCCTTAATGAAACTGACTGGGGCACACTGAACCATGCATTTGTACAAAGGAAGAGCTTGAACAACATATTTTAATAACAACACTCTCCCAACAGTGGATAACCATCTATAAGTCCAGTGACTGACATGCTCTCGAAATTTATCTAGCACACCCTTCCAAGTCCCTCCCAGCAAGGGGCCAGCAGAGAGAGGGGTACCCAGGTACACAAAAGGTAGAGCACCAATTTGGAATCTCAAAATATGTGTTATTCTTGACCGAGCCAGAAGCGAGGTATTAAAGAAGAAAATAGAGGATTTATCTTCATTGATTTTTTGACCTAAAGCCGCAAGATAGATATCCAAATCCCTTTTGAAGCTAGTCGCTTCTTGGATTCTAGCAACACCCAGCAAAGTAGTATCATCCACAAATTGTAAATGGGAATGGGGAAGGAGCCCATCACCTCAATTCCAACCTTGGATTAACCCCCTACTAACATGATATTTCAAGATTCTCCCCAAACCTTCAACCATAATAATAAAAAGATAAGGAGATAAGGGATCACCCTGGCAAAGACCACGAGAAGCACCAAATAAAGAAGTAGGCTCCCCATTAATCAGCACATAATAGGAAACCGACATAACACAACTCATAACCCAAGCAATCCAGTCTTCACCAAAACCAAAGGCAATGAGCACCTTCCGAAGAAAATTCCATTTAACCCGTTCATAAGCTTTGATCATATCAATTTTAATAAACATAGCCTTCTTCCTAGAGACTGACATAAAGTGGATGGCCTCGGCAGCAATAACCACCTCATCTAAGATTTGCCTGTCAACAACAAAACCCCTAGGTATTCCTTTCAAACAATCTTGCCTAGCCACGACTTAAGTCTCTTTGCCATTAATTTAGAGATAGTTTTATAAACCACATTACATAGAGAAATTGGCCTGAACTTATCCATAGAGTTGGCTCCCTCTCTCTTCGAGATAAGTGCAAGGAAGGTAGAATTTATTGCCTTCAACATTTGTTTACTACTTTGTGATTCTCGCATCACATCCAATAAATCAAATTTGATAATCTCTTAGAACTCTTGAAAGAAATCAATTGGAAAACCATCAGGTCCAGGGGCCTTTCCTTTTTTCATCATGAAAACAATATTTTCAACCTCCCCCATCAAGATAGGGCTAAGAAAAATCTCATTTATCTCGGGGGAGACCACTGTGGGAATGCATTCCAAGAAAAGAATTTCTTCTTCCACTGTAGCAAGAGAATCCTCCCTGAACAAGGAAGAATAAAACTGGACAATTTCCTGCAAGATATCCTTAAATGAAGAAAGTTGTTGCCCCTAGGATGAAACCAAAGAAGAAATCAAATTACCATACCTTCTAGCTTTAACAGAGTTAAAAAAGAAAGTTGTATTTCTATCACCCTCTTGCAGCTAGTCAATCCTAGCCTTCTGCTTCCAAAAGATCTCTTCCCTTAGTTCCCATTCAACAAACTCCTTCCTTGCATCCTCTTCTTCTCTAAGAGATTCCTTAGACATCCCTTGATCTCTATTCAGTCTAGTAATGGAGTCCAAACGTTGTTGGGCAATCAATTTAGATTTAAAGATATTTCTAAAGCTCTGCCTATTCCATTTTTTAAGTTGATACTTCACAAATTGAAGCTTCTTAACAAAAGAAAACATAGTAGTACCATAGGCCAGTGAACCAATCCTCCACCACTCCCTCATGAGATCCTACAGAGAACGATCATGTAACCACATAAGCTAGAACTTAAAAGAGGGGTTCTTAGACAAACTCTTCTCATTCACAATAAATTTGATAGGCCAATGATCAGATCCTTTCCAGTCCAAAGTAATCGAACCAGTAACCCGATTACTACCAATCCAGAAGCAAGAGACTAGAAACCTATCGAGTCTTTTAGGAATAAATCCCTCACCACATCTTCTATTAGTCCATGTAAACACACCATTACCATGCTTTACATCTATCAAGTTCATAAGATCAATATTCTCCCTGAAAACTGTAGATGAAGGGCAAAGCCTATGTACCCCACCCCTTTTTTCCTCCAAACTGGTACTATCATTAAAATCTCCAGCTAGAATCCATGGAAGAAAAGGGTTCAAAGAATGTACAAACCTAATATGAGCCCAAAGCTGACACTTATGAGGGAACTTCGTAGGATCGTACACATTAGTAAGCATGACAACCTCACCAAAAGCAAAGCTTGAAGCAACCATAGATAAGGAGTTTCTATCAACAATCCACCATATGGGAGAAATCTTGCGCGGGTCCCAGAGACATACAATCCCTCCAGATCTACCTTGCGCCCCAATACACTAACATTGGCCCCACCTCCACAACTTAGAGGCCACATTAACCATAGCATCCACTGACAACTTAGTCTCCTGAATAAACATAACATCAAGATAATGCATCTTGATCAACTCTCAAACATCCTTTTGTCTAGGGGAGTTGTTCAATCCCCTAGCATTCCATGATAAAACAATAATTTATGTAGGTTAGAAAAGTGGGAATCAATGGTCTTCATAGACCCCAACTCCACCAAATTCTCCCCCATTACCTTGATTTTATCTTGATCCTTCTTTCTACCCACTTTGGAAGGCTTCTCAAAGCTTTCCTTTTTAAGTCTTTTTTGTTGTAAACCCAAATTAGGCAAAGTTTTATTACTCTTACCAGGATCCAAAGGCCCTATCTCAGACACTGGTTCTTGAAGAGCCACCACCAAATCATCACCCGAACCTTTGTCAATAGGAAGAGACACCTCCCTCGAACCCAACAAAGGCTGGTCAATATTCATCTGAGAATCAATCTGAGCCTCCAACGACCTGGCGTGGTTCCCCATAGGATCCAATTGAACAACACCCATACCATCAGGTCCAGAATGAGGAGTATCAAGGAAGCCATCATACTGATCCAGATCTTCCAAAGCCTCAAAATGATTGAAGGACATATCTACTTGCCTATCTTTCAAAGTTCTTGTCAACCCTCTCCCCTTGTTACGAGGCTTGACTAGAATGAAACCCTCTCTATCAGATTCTCCCCCAGACATAGGCACTTTCCCTTTATTCACTAAAGGAGGAGGTGTACAAGAAGGCACCTTTGAAGAAGCAACATTTCCATGTCCTCCAAGAGAAGGAAGCTTGGGGCATTTCTTTTGTAGGTGACCATATTCATGGCATATCTGGCAGTGAAAAGGCAGGGCTTCATAATCCAATTGATGGATCCAAGAAGTGGACCCAACCTGAATCTCCATCGAATCTGGCAATGGGCTATTTAGATCAATTTCCACACAGATGCGCACACATGAAATAGCCTTTTTATCCATCGTCTGCTGAGAAGAGCCCACTGGCTTGCCCAGAAGCAATGCAAACATGTGCATGATGTCATTTCTCCATAATTCCAAAGGTAGCCATGGGAATCTAACCCAAACAGGGAGCTTTGACAGGAGTTCCTTAGTTGGGTTAAACCCAGTATGCCAGGGTTTGATGAATAATCCCACCTGATTATAAAAATAGGGGCCTCCTTCGAAAGCCTTGTTTTGATCCAACATGCAAGAGAAAACCACCATGAAATAGTTATTAGTTGCTTGCATAATCTCCATATCGCCCTTTGAATTCCAGGTTTTATGAGCCCATGATTCCAAAAATAGGAGGGAGACACGGATACCCATAAACTTACATATCAGTGTGTGGCTACTTAGATAACTAACATCTTCCTCAACCGAGTCTAGTTGGATGATCAAAACTGGATGAGGCATGCTCCTTTCAAGACACCCATTAGTCTTCAAAACTCAAGGCCCACCAGTCCTGGCAACACCTCCCTCATTCAAAGATCTACTCAAAAAATTAAGAGCTTTAGCATGTCTCGATGGGTATGGATCAACTCTGGAAACCATTTCAGAAAAAGATAGATTCTTGAAAGCCCCCGGCACAGTGTAGGAAGCTATACACCACAACAAAACCAAACAAAGAAGAGGCAAACACACACCACACACCGAGCTTAGACAACACAGCACAAACCCCACCCAAAACAGTGCTTACCCCAGTAGAGAACAACCCCAACGAGAAAGACAACCCCAACCAAAGAAAACAAACCCCTCACCCAAAAACAGTGATCAAAACAAGCAACGAAAGCACTCCAAACATAGGAAAATGCATGCAAGGAGGCGTAGCCAGGCTAAGGCATGAACCCTAGCCCGCAACGCAGCCAAAGGAACACCTTCGCAGCGCCATCTCCTTTTCTTTAATTTTTCTTCTATTTTTATTTATTTTTAAATGATATAAGATTTTTGTATTTCTTACAAACATAATATAATACTTACAAATTAATTTATTTGTTATAATATTATAATAAATACTAATTTATTTTTAATAATAAAATTTAGAAAAAAATAATTACGCTTGAAGAACAAAAAATAATCATATAGAAACCATACTTTACAAATAAGATATGCACACTTAAATAATATAATTATTAAAACTATTATAATAATTATGATAATTATTGAAAATACCACTCAAGTTTGTTCTGAAATGCCTTCCTCTGGTGCACTCTCTCCCACTTGGGCTAGAGCCGATGATACGGAATATGGCTCGCCCTTGGTGCATGATCGGTGCCTTTTTTTTGGGGCAATACGATTATGCAAGACAGGGACCATGATTACCTATCGTGATGTCTCTCATGTCTCAACTAGCGCTAGGGTTTTGTGCCCTAAATCGTACATTTTTGCGGACCAGTCCTCGCAACAAATAGATGGCAGTTGACTAAATTTTGTGGAGGTCATAAGGCATGGAGATTATATCAATAATGAGTGCATGCCTTTATTTACTCCAAACGACTCTCCTACAACCCCTTCTCCACCTTGCACTTCCGTCAACATTTCACCCCTTTCTCTATCCATCATTCGACGACGGTTCCCGAAATTAGTCTAGACTGCTTCATTGGTGTAAGAGAGGAATACCCTTAGAATCGTGCACTCATTTGTAGATTTATGAAGACCTGGCCAAATTTTCCCAATCTCCACTCTTGATTAGTTAAAATTGGAAAGAGTTCATGGAAGAGGAAATCAACATCTACCCCTGTGCCAAGGGTTTTTTTATCCTTGAATTTGAGTCTCAGGGAGACAAAGAGTTGGTTCTTAATGCTGGTCTTTGGTTCTATCATGGATACTTCTTATGCATTAAGCCCTACTTCCTGTAAGGATATTAGAGTAGCGGAAACAATTTCCTATGCCAATCTTGAGGAGAAACACTATGCAGAACTTTAAAATTGATCTAATAGTTACAGAAAATCAAGAAACACATTCATAACATGAAATAAATAGCGAAAACACAAAACACCAGATATACATGGGAAAAACCCTTTCGGGTGAAAAACCCCACACTCCAAAGCCTGCTCAATGTATTCCAAATCCAAAACCAAGATTACATACACTTGCAGAGCAAGTCTTTTACAAGAGTATCACCAATAAACAACTTTGAAAGAATTTTGGCAGCAATTCGACAGCATAACAGTACCTACAAAAACTCTCACAAACTACTCCTCAAGCTTTCAATTTATAGACTTTTGGTAATACAAGAAACCACCAGCGATTTACAAAACCATGTGCTTGGCTGCTCTACCAAGATTCCAATCTAAAATAAGCTCTCACGTCCAAAATGAAATCCCCTATTTTTGACCCTTACAGATGTCATAAAAACTATCATAGAATCTCTAAAAATAGTCCTTCCATGATATACTATCACATGGGAATCTTATGACAACTAATAAACCAATTTTCAATGCACCAACAGTGTGGAACAACTATAGGAAAATATTAAATAAAAATAACTATTACAGGAAATATGCAACAAGGTTGAGACACCTCATTTCCCAACATTCTCCCACTTGTCGAATACCTTGCAGGGCCAAGGGAAAAATACCATGGATCAATTGCTAAGGGCCAAAAGGCCCATAGACTCGGTACACCACTTGAATTTTGTTGTGCTCATAGGCTTAGTTAATGTATTTGTAACATTCGCCATTGTCTCTACCTTTTCCAGTTTCACCCTGCCATCCTCGACCATATCTCTCACGAAGTGATACTGAACATCAATGTGTTTGGTCCTGGCATGAAAAGTCAGATTCCTTACAAGGCAGATTGCACTCTGACTGTCACAATAAAGTGTAACTGTGCCCTGTTTAAATCCAATATCTAAACACAAACGCTTCAGCCAAATGGCTTCTTTACAGGCATGAGTAGCTGCCACATACTCTGCCTCAGTAGTTGACAAAGTGACCATAGTCTGTCGCTTGCTCATCCAACTAATTGCACCACCATTAAGAGTAAACACATATGCACTAGTGGACCTTCTACTATCGACATCACCAGCCCAATCTGAATCAACAAAACCACAAATACTCAGGGAATGATGATCTCCTGTACCATGAAAAAATATAGAGTACTCTGTTGTACCCCACAAATATCTGAAGACCCTCTTAACTGCATCCTAATGCACTCTTCCAGGATTAGACATCAAACGAGAAAGAACTCCCACTGCTTGGGCAATGTCTAGTCTTGTACAAACCATAGCATACATTAAGCTTCCTTCTACACTCTAGTAAGGCACTCTGCTCATGTCTTCCATCTTCAATGGGGATGTTGGACATTGTGAAATAGAGAGCTTTGTTCCAAATCCAACAGGAACACAAAGTGGTTTACAATCCTGCATGTTAAACCTTTGCAAAACTAAACAAACATACTTACTCTAGCTAAGCCATAGCTTTCTGTTCTCACGATCTCTTCTAATCTCCATCCCAAGTATGTGTTTTGCTGCACCAAGATCTTTCATTTCAAATTTCACAGAGAGCTGAGATTTCAATTCTACAATCAAACTTTTGCCTTTCCCAATAAACAACATGTCATCAACATATAAAGCAATTACCAAGAAATAATCACCATCAGATTTAAAATATACACAGTGATCAGATTTAGACCACACAAGTCCCAAACTCAATACATATGTATCGAACTTTTGGTACCACATCCTAGGACTTTGTTTAAGGCCATACAAAGATTTCTTTAAGTTACATACCAACTTGCGTTTACCTTTTACCACATAGTGCTCTGGCTATGTCATATAAATTTCTTCCTCCAAATCACCATGGAGGAACGCAATTTTCACATCCATTTGTTATGAACCTCTAGATCATAAGTTGTTGCAATAGATGATAAAAACCGAATGGATGTCATTTTAGCAACAAGAGAAAAAATCTCACCATAGTCAATACCCTCAACCTGAGAGTATCCCTTCGCAACCAATCACGCCTTGTACTTTTCAACATTTCCGTCTGAACCAATCTTTTTCTTAAACACCTATTTGCATCCAATAGGTTTCCGACCTTCAGACAATGGTACAAGGTCCCATGTATCATTCCTTTTAAGGGCTGCCATCTCTTCATCCATGGCTATTTTCGAGGACTTTGCATCATTCATACCCAAAGCCTCTTGCACAGATCTCGGTTCATCAACGTTAATACTCAAAGCAAATATACACTTCCAATCATCAGGTGAATACCCATACCTTTGAGGTGGTTGCCTTTGCCTTGTAGACCTTCAAACAAGCTGAGGTGGAGGTTCTTCCACTTCTTCCTCCTCTGCAGAGCTTGATGAGCTCTCCTCAACTTCTTGTCTATTTTGGAGTATCGATTCAACTTCCTTAGGCGTAGAAGGAATTTGAACCACATCCTTTTCCTGTTCAATTTCTTTATGTTGTTCTGGCTGAAAATTAACAGGAGAAGATTTAATCTCTCTAAAAATAACACTTCTGGAATAAATTACCTTTTGTGTAACAGGGTCCCAAAGCTTGTATGCTTTCACACCATAGTTGTAGCCGATGAAGATACATTTGACATCCTTAGAATCCAATTTTGTTCTCTTCTCCTTAGGCACATGTGCATATGCCTCACAACCAAAAACTCTCAGATGTCTAAGTGAAGGCTTTTTCCCCAACCACGCCTCCATTGGCGTTTTATCAACAAGCGTTGATGTAGGAGATCTATTTATCAAATAACAAGCAGTGGCAACAACTTCACCCCAAAACTTTTGTTCTAGATCAACTCCACTCAACATACTCCTAGCCTTCTTCATCAATGTTCGGTTCATTCTTTCTACAACTCCATTCTGCTGCGGAGAATATGGAGTTGTCTTTTGCCTTTTAATCCCGCAATCTATACAAAATCTATCAAAGTCTGCAAAACAGTACTCACCGCCATTGTTAGTTCTAAAACATTTAATTTTCTTTTCATTCTGAGTTTCTACCATAGCCTTGAACTCCTTAAAATGACTGAAAACTTCAGATTTACTCTTTAAAAAATATACCCATGTTCTCCTACTAAAATCATAAATGAAAGTAACATAATAAACTAATTTAACAATAGAAGAAACATCAACAGGACCAAATGCATTAAAATGAATTAGATCCAAGATACATGAAGACTTATGAGAAGACGAGTAAAATTGAACGCGGTTCTGTTTGCCATAAATACAATGTTCACATAAATCAAACTCTAGATTGCAATCATTCAACCCCTCAATGAGGTTCTTATTTTTCAGGGCTTTTAAACCCTTCTCTCCAATGTGGCCAAGCCTTTGGTGCCATAACATGGTCTTCTCTGCAGGCAACTTTGATTCAGTAGACAGAGCACCCTTGGGTACCCAAAAGCCACGACCATCTGCAGAAGAGGAAACCTTCTCTTTTTCTAGAGAAGTAGTTTCTGGCTTAATCTTATTAGAAGTGTTATTGCACTCAACTGTGCATGCATCGAGCTGGTACAATGTACTCAATATGCTTCCTCTTGCTATCACCATGGGTGAAGCCACATAAGTGGTTTACACTTTTGAAGAGGAAGGAAATTTTGAATTTTTCCCATTCCTCATATCAAATGGGTTCGGCCGAACCCTGAGGTTCGACCGAACCATTTAGATGGTTCGGTCGAACCTTAATGTTCGGTCGAACCCCTGGTTCGGCCGAACCAATGAAATCCCCTATTAAAAAATCATACTAGAGTGGGTTCGGCCGAACCCTTTTAGTATGGCTAAAGAAAAAAAAGCTTTCATTTAATTGCTTTTTTTAATTGCATGGATTGGTGGTTCGACCGAACATGGGTTCGGTCGAACCCTAGTTCGACTGAACCTTTCCAAGATGTTCGGCCGAACACCTGTTCGGTCGAACCCCTCTTTTTTCACCCTTGGTTCCTAAGGCACCAGAATTGTTGAAAATTTTGCGTTTCGAAGCTCGATTATAGAATGAAAATGGAGAGGATCTCAAAAACCCAACTAGTATCGGGTTCCCCTCAAAATGAGCTATCCAACGAATATAATTTTAGTATGTTTTGATTATATTATCTATCTATTTTTTAAGTTTTATTAAATATAGGTTTTTCACTGAAAACAAAACTCTCTGTTCGCACAAGTGGAAAAATAGAAGATTATCAAAAAAAAAAATTAAAATATGAGTGCACCAGATATTGGAGTCCTTGATCCAACAAAAAAAAAAGAATTTCGATACATACAATAAAAGTTATCGTTATCGGATTGGTGTTATGTCTGAATTGTAATTGATTTGACTTTAAAACTTGATTAAAGAAAAATATTCAATAAAAACTATCTAACCAAGTGGAAGCACTAGATATCAGAGTTACAAATCTAAATTTGAAAGAATTGGAATTGTATTTTCAAGGAAAAAGTTATCGTTATGCTGGCGTCACTTTTTAAAAATGTTGTTTTTGAAAAAACCAATTTTCGTGGGAGATGGAAAAAGAAGTGCAATCGATTCCAAAAAATTGAAAAATATTTTTAGAATCTACAGACAAAATATGACAAGACTCTAGTTTGCATCATCTTCAAATTCTTTACGGTTTAATCGCTATAGGTGCCCGAATGTGGAGATTGTGTTAAAAAAAAATATATCAGTGTCCAGTTAGGCCAAAAAGTGTAAACCACTATTGTGGGATCACCCACCATAGCACCTCTCACCATTTTCACACCTGCTTCAGAAAATTGTACATGCACACCCGCATCTATTAACTTGCTAACAGATAATAAATTTCTTGCTAGTCCTAGGATATGCAAGACACCATCAAATCGTCTAACTCTACCATTAGTAAACTTCACATGAATACTACCACGGCCAACAATATCAAGGAAAGAATCATCACCCAAATACACCTTACCACCACATAGTTTTCATACTTACTAAACCAGTTTTTGTTAGAAGTCATATGGAAAGATGCACCTGAGTCTATCAACCATACATTATCACCTACACGAGTGGCCAAGGCTGCAATAAAGGCATCTCCATATTCCTTTTCAGACTCAAAATCAAAATCTTGCTTCTTCTTCTTTTTCTTATCTTCTTTACAATCCTTTTGGAAGTGTTCGGGTTTGCCACAATTCCAGCATATTACCTTGGACTTACTAGGAGATTTTGATCTCCCCTTATTTTTGGACTTAGAATGGCCACGTTGCTTCTCATCTTTGCCTCGTTCTTTTTGTCTTTCTCGAACACTCAAAGCCTCTTTGGCGTTCAGAGAGACCTTCCTTCTCATCTCTTCGGAGAGTAGAGAACCAACAACATCCTCCATCTTCAAGATGACAGAAGTGCTCCCAATGGCCATGACTAGGCTGTCCCATGAGTCTGGCAGTGAACACAACAAAGTTTGGCACCTTTCTTCTTCGTCCATCTTAACCCCAACTAAGGTCAACTGAGTCACCAACATATTGAATGTTTCGAGATGCTCATAAATTCGTCCACCTTCTTCCATTCTCAAGGAATACAACTTTTTCCTCAAGAAAATATTATTTACTAGAGATTTGGCTTGGTATATCTCACCCAACTTCTTCCAAAGATCCTTCAAAGTGGGTTCTTCGTGGACATTTATCAAGATTGAATCTGCAAGAAATATTCTAATGAGACCTCTCGTTTTCTATCCATTACATCATATTTTACAGCCAACGCTGGATTCGTAGGCCTCTGGACATTTTCATCCACTGCATCCCATAGATCCCGATCAATCAACAGATCTTCCATCTTTAGCTTCCATATTTCAAAGTTTGTGCCAGAAAACTTCTCTACCTCAATCCTCCCATATGTGCTCCCCATCTAAAAAATATTTGTAACAAGATCACAAAGTATCCTTTGCACAAGCTCCCACTCAAACCTTGATTAGCACAAAAAACCCAACAACCCACAACTGAAACCAAAGGTGATCAGGCTCTGATACCACTTGTACGGAAATTAGAGTAGCGGAAACAATTTCCTATGCCAATCTTGAGGAGAAACGCTATGCAAAACTTTAAAACCGATCTAATAGTTACAGAAAATCAAGAAACACATTCATAACATGAAATAAACAGGGAAAACACAAAACACTAGATATAAGTGGGGAAAACCCTTTCGGGTGAAAAACCCCACACTCCAAAGCTTGCTCAATGTATTCCAAATCCAAAACCAAGATTACATACACTTGCAGAGCAAGTCTTTTACAAGAGTATCACTAGTAAACAACTCTGAAAAAATTCTTGCAGCAATTCGACAGCATAACAGTACCTGCAAAAACTCTCACAAACTACTCCTCAAGCCTTCAATTTAGAGACTTTTGGCAATACAAGAAACCACCAACGGTTTACAAAACCATGTGTTTGGCTTCTCTACCAAGATTCCAGTCTAAAATAAGCTCACGTCCAAAATGAAATCCCCTATTTTTGACCCTTACAGATGTCATAAAAGCTGTCATAGAATCTCTAAAAATAGTCCTTCCATGATATACTATCGCATGGGCATCTTATGACAACTAAAACCAATTTTCAATGCACCAATAGTGTGAAACAGCGATAGGAAAATATTAAATATAAATAACTATTATGGGAAATATGCAGCAAGGTTGAGACACCTCATTTCCCAACAATTCCCTACCTTTGATCCATGAATGGAGACCCTCTCCACTGCATTTTTTTGGGTACGTCTTCCTTATCTCCCCTTGCAATTTTGGGAATTGAATGCTTGAAATCCATCAACAATGGTCTAGGAAAATACCATAGCATATCAAATGAAACAATCAATTATGAATGTTCCACTTATGCTCATTTATGTGTTGAAATGGATTTATCCAAAGGTCTCCCTAAAGAGATTTCTCTAAAGGTGGGCAATAGATGTTGGAAACAACTTGTGGATAATGAGAAAATTACGTTCAGATGTAGGAAATGTTTTTCAGCTAAGCATTTTACCTCTCAATGTAGAAAGAAGTAGTTTCATGAGCAGGCTAAAACTTCAAACAATCAACCCAAATGGTGGATTGGGGTTGAATCGCACCACTATGTTATTCTGCCCAATGTGAAATCAGATTTGGGTTCCTCTCAAGCACTTCATGATGTTAAGTCTCGCACCCCCACTCCTCCTACTCCACAAAATTCATATTCTGGGACAAAGAAAGAAAACATTTCAGATGCAGGTACTACAAAGGCTGGCATGTTTTTATCGGAGATTTCAACCATGCAACTGAATAAACATGAGAACTCTATTTTTTTCTTTATATCTTCAGGCAGTGAAGGAGATAAGAAATTGAAAGGGAGTTTTGTCTCTGAGATAGAGCAAGAATAGATAGAAGTGAAGCGGAAGGAATCTGCTCCTTCTGTACCAAAGTTACATATGACATTAAGATCTTCAAAGAAAAAGTTGTAATAAATTTGCCAAGGCATGCTGAAAAAGATATGTAAAACTGACTTTTTAATGAATACAAGAGTGCTACCCTCTCTTGTAGCAATTTTCCTAAAAAAAATTATGATAATTATTAATTGATTTGATTTTTTAAATTTTACATTATAATTATTTTTTATTTATTTCTAAATGATATAGATTTTTTTAATTTCTTACAAACATAATATAATACTTGCCAATTAATTTATTGTATATAATATTATAATGTAAATATTTAAAAAATTATTAATATTTATAATTAACTTTGGATTTTTTAATGTTTATTAATTTATTTTTTACATAATACTAATATATTCACATGATAATAATATTTTTATTTTTAAGTCTTAGAATCTATTCTCATTTTATTACAAATTAACTCATTATTATATAATAATATTAATAACTTTATATTTCTAATTTTACTATATTTTTATTAGCCAATAGGTTACATATAGTGTGAGATTTGAGCCTGAAACCAAACCATTGTTGAGTCGTCAGAAAACAAGTTTCAGTTGTCATTTAATGGTAAACTAGTTGTCGTAAAAGCCTCCAAACTAGTAGGTAAAAGCATCTAAAATTGAGCACTTATCACATAAAACCCAGATAAATATTGATTTGACAACTAGATGGGAATATTATATTTCCATTTGCAGTGGTTTTTGTCAATTTGATGGCAACTTTTTTTCATTTGCATTGTGTTATGTTTTAAATCTGTATGCAAATATTTCATAATCAGATAATACTTAATTTCTTTAAGGAAAAAATCTATATTTGTCTAAATTTATTTTATTCCATTATTTAACATTTATTATTAATTGTTTAATCAAACCACATGTAACTAGAATTTGCATGCACAAACACGTACTCTCTAACATGTTAACATACATATAATTCTATTTCGAGCTAATCCTTGAACCTCCTTTTGGTACAAGTGCTAGCTAATATTCTCTACATAATTTTATTGATCTATTATTATCTTATTATTAATTTTAATATTTAAACAAGTAAATAAATTGTTGATAAAAAAATTAAAAAATTAAATAAAAGCTTTTTTTTTTTGACTTTGCAATTGATAAGATTTGATGGTATTTAAAAAAAAAAATTAATATAATAATTACATTGAAAATTTGTAAAATAAGTATCATAATATTTATAAAATAATGTAGAATCCATATTTATTTTTAAAAAATCTAAAACTAAGATATAATTTAAATATCTATATGAATTACTTCTGACCGTGTTAGAGATCTCATCCGGATGTTGTGGATCGCAATTGATCCCAGCTTTCTTTTTGGAACTTGTGTTTACATTGGCTGTAAGATAGTGGTATGGTGTTTCATGTCTGATTATCATCTCTTCATCTGGTTTTGCACGCGCCTCCTGTCTTTTTGTGCCTTCGTACCAAATGGCTATCTGGATTTTTATTCTTGTTTGTGTGGATGTGCGGCTGCAACTCCTTATTTTCTCCAATTTCCTTTATATGTATATTGGTATGATGCAGTTTTCTTTCATCTGAAATGGGCTTTGTGTTTATGGGATTTTGGTTGCAAACCCTGCGGGCTGGAATTTGGTCGGTTTCTCTTTCAAGTATGACACCATGGAGGATTTCGTTACCGCTCTGCCTGTGGGAATGGAGGGATTTCTTTCCGTATGATGGTGAGGAACTTAGGCGGGTGTTTGTCATCCCCCCTGCAAATGTGGAAACAGCCATTCACACGATTGTTGGAAGAACCTGGTTGGATATGCATCGCCATGATTTATTCTTTCAAACTCCATGGACTGTGAGATGGTAAGAATGTTGGCAGCCTTTTATCTAATTCACTGTCAACAAATTCACTTCTAACAATTCATCATCATGATAAATTCATCTTGTTGAAAATTCACCGTCAATAATTCAGGTGAATTTTCTACAAGATGAATTTGACATGACGCATCGTCATGTGAAATTCATCTCGTAGAAAATTCACGCCAACAATTCAGGTGAACTTGCCACAAAATGATTTTATCATGACGATGAATTGTTAGAAATGAATTTGTTGTGGGTGAATTGTTGACGGTGAATTTGCCTGAAACCCTTCTCTATATCTACACTTGATGCGACACTAGATATTGTCTGACTTCGAGTTCATTTCCTATTTGTAGCTTAATGATCGTTATGCTCTTATTTCAAATGCTTCAATTACTGCATTACTATTTCTTTTGAAGGCGGGTGTCATCTGATGCTCATTCGAAAACTCTCCATTTCCTAGATAGCCTCCGTTCTAGTCTAATGGACATGTTGGTTGTGGATGCGATTAACTTTTTTAATGCTCTGCGTTTCTTGTTCAAGCACGCAGAGGAGGGGCTGCACTCAGCTGTATCTGTTTTCCCTCTTCCTAACGCTGCAAGTTCTACTGGCAGCTGCCATGGGTAATCAACTTTGTTAGCACATATTTGTTTTTTTTTTTTTAATCTGTGGGTGGTTTAGTAGAAGCTCAGTTTTGTATCTGCTGGCTCTCAATTAATAATCCTATTTCCCCGAGGGGTTGATACTGTAATTCGACCTTTTGGCCCCTGATGTAATCTTGTTTTTATGAATATAGCCAAATATCACTTGTATCCAAAAATAATAATAATAATAATATATAGTTAATTTATTTTAAAATTATTTCACAATTATTTTATTTTGAAAAGTTATTTTTATTTCTTTGTAGTGATTTTTAATATAAATATTATAAATATATGTGTAAGATATCTTAAATTATTTTATTTATTGAAGAGTTTTTTCTTTTTATAATCTATTTAAAAACAATTTTATTTACTTTGAAATATATTATTTTATTCTAGAATTAGTGAAATTAAATTATTTTATTTTATTTTCTTACTCAAAATCAACCAATCAAATTATATAGGTTCTTGAAAAAAATTATTTGCTCATAAATATTTAACAAATATTTACTCTAATAAATAAACTCAACTTCAACTATGTCATTCATAGTTGCAATTAGTATGATCAAACTTGGGATCAAGTTCAACTCTCACAGCTATAATATTCATAAACATAGTAAAATCATGATACATTCAACTTGCAATAATTTATTGATCTCAAACTATGGGGGTGTGAGCAATTCGGTGTATTTGTGTGGTGGTCGGATTATGATGGAGAACCAGATTTCTACAAGTTTGGTGGTGGTTGGTGGTGGTGTGTTTCTTAATGGATTCTCTTTGGGTTTGAAAGCTCAGCAGTCTGAGTTGTTTTATGTGGGGGAGGGCCCCAAATTGAAAAAAGTGAATGGTTGTTTGTCCAGAAGCCAGGATAGGCCTATTTTGGTCATTTCTCCTGAATCTGTTGCTAATGATGTCTCTTATTGGAGTAAACATGCTCTTATCTGCAAATTTTTTGGGATCCGTATACCTTTGTCGACATTGGATGCTTGGATTAGGCGTTCATGGCAGGTTGAGGGAGACATGGAGCTTATGGTGGCTACAAACAGTTATTTTGTGGTTGTTTTTTCCAATATGGCTAATAGAAATCGGGTTTTTGAGGGAGGGCCCCACTTTTATAATCATGTTGGTTTGTTTATCAAACCCTGGCATATGGGTTTTAATTCAATTGAAGAATTGTCGTTGAGGGTTCCTATTTGGGTCCGTCTGCGGCGGCTTCCCTTGGAATTCTGGAGAGGAGATATTTTACAACGGATTGTTGCTCTTCTTGGCAAGCTTGCTGCAGTTGTGCAACAAACCCTTGAAAAAAAGGTGATTTATTTTGCTAGGATCTATGTGGAGATGGATTTGAACAATCCCTTATCGGATTCTCTTGAAATTTGTCTTGGTTTTTTGTCTTGGGTTCAATAGCTTGATTATGAATCCCTTCCTTTTCATTGTTGGATTTGTCACGAGTATGGACATCTTCATAAGCAATGTCCTAGGATTAATAAAGCTCCTTTGAATTCCTCCCCTTCGTCTTCGACTCCAAAAGCTGTTAAGGAGGATAAAGTGAAAGCTTCCATGATGGAGAGTGCATCGGATAAAGAGGGCTTTGTGCATGTTAAGCCTCGGGCTAAGGGTCGTGGTCAGAAGAGATCGTTGAAGGACAGGCAAACTAAAGAGGACTTTAATCGGTTTAAGGTATTGGACACTTCCATCTTGGAGGAAGGAATCCCGTCGGAGGTGCCTTCTGGTGCTGTTGATATGGGTTGTGATATGGGGTAGGGACAAGAGTCTAGTCATGATCTCCATTTCTCATAGTGTGTGCAAGTTCATCTAGAGTCTTTGAATGGTCCTATGCAAGATGATGATGATATTGTTTTGGCAGATTTGGCAAAGGAGGGGTTAGTTTCGGGCAAGAGCAAGGGATCGTCTCTAGCCTTAGGGGTGCAACAATGCACGCTTATGAAGTGATCATCTGAGCACTCTTCTAAAAGTGGCCGCAAGAAGGATCTTGAGAAGATTAAACGTATTGGAGATTTGTTGGTGGAATCTAGGTCTGTTAAACCCATTGATGCTCAATTTTCTTCGTCTCCTCCATGATTGTTCTCTCATGGAATGTAAGGGGGTTGAATAGCACCCCCCATCAAAAGGCTATTCATAATTTGGTTGATGTCCATTCTTCGAACATATTTTGTGTTCAAGAGACTAAACTGTTAGTTGATGTCATGCTTCAATATGCTTCTTGTATCTAGTATTTTGGTCAGTGTCAGTGCATCGATTTTTAGGGGAGCTCTAGGGGTTTGGCTCTTTTTTGGGACCCAAGAAAGATTGCTCCACTTTGCTGGATTTCTAGTCATTCTACTATTTCCATGGTAGCCTCTACTTTGGAAACAAGTTAGACCATTTTGGTTACTAATGTTTATGCCCTGACTAATATTCGTGGAAAAATTTGATTGTGGGCTCATATAAGGTATGTTAGATCTTATGCTCCATATCTTCCTTGGGTCTTAGCTGGTGATTTTAATTATGTGTTGAGCTTGGAGGAGAAAAGAGAAGGGTTGCCTCGGCTTGGGCTTGCTTCTGATCATTTTCGGGAGAATGTAGTTTCGCTAGCTTTAATTGATGTTAAGCATTCCAATGGGTTTTTCTCTCACAATAATAGATGGAGTGGAGAGGAAGCGATCTCTGAAAGATTGGATAGATTTCTTGTATCTTGTTATTGGGTGGGAGGTGGATTGGTTACGGGTTCTGAGATTCTTGATTGGAGGGGTTTTGATCATTGGCCAATTAAACTTTTAGTAACCTCTTTTACAGTTCCCAAGAATCCTCCTTTTAAATTTCAGCTTATGTGGCTTTGAGAGTCTTTTTTGCATGATCTTATGGCTCAGTGGTGGTGTGAGGGAAACTCTATTTATGGTACAGCTATGTACACCTTTGTCAAGAAACTTCAGTATGTAAAATTTCACCTTAAGAAATGGAATAGGCTGAGTTTTGGCAACCTTAAGGTTATGAAGAGGAATGCTTAAGCACGCCTTGATGTGATTACTCGCCAAATTCGGGATTTTGGCTTCTCAGATGCTTTAGGTCAAGCGGAATCCCAGGCTACGAGAGTAGTGGAGGAGTGGGAGCTCCGGAAGGAGATTTTTTGGAAGCAAAAGGCTCGGATTGATTGGCTTCAGGAAGGGGACGGGAATTCTGCTTTCTTCCATCATTTTGTGCAAGCTCGTCGTAATAGAAGTTTTATCTCCTCTCTGGTCAACACGAATGGGATCCACATATCTTCTCTGCAGGTTTTTGTCTCGTGAGACTAGACAGTTTTATTCGGCTCTTTTTTTTAGGATTCCCCCCTGCCAAATAAGAGGAGAATTTGATCCTTGCTTGCATTCCCTCCCTGATCTCCAAGGAGATGAATGATTTATTTGCCTGAATTAGAAGAGGTTGTTTTTGGAATGAAAAAAGGTAAAGCTCCAGGTCTGGATGGTTTTCCTGTGGAATTTTTTTAGGAATTTTGGGATATTATAAGTTTGGATTTGTTGGAGGTTGCCCGGGAATCTCTTCACAGTAAGCAGATGCTTCAAGCCTTGAACTCATATCTTTTTGGTTCTCATTCCTAAAAAGGAAGGTGTTGATCAACTAGAATTCTTTAGACCTATTGCTCTTTGTCATGTGGTGTACAAAATTATTACTAAATTGATTGCAGACAGGCTCAAAGTTTGTCTTCCTTTTGTGATCTCTGAAGAGCAAGGGGGTTTTGTGACTAGTAGATAGATCCTAGATGGGGTGGTGGTTGCCTCTAAAGTCATTCACTCTATGGCGACTTCTAAGGAGAAGTCTATATCCATCAAATTAGACATGGCCAAAGCATATGAGAGAGTTAAGTGGCATTTTTTGTAGAGAATTCTCTTAAGCTTTGGTTTTAGTCCAAATTGGGTTAGTTGGACTATGACTTTTGTTACCTCTTCCTCTTTTTCTGTTATTATGAATGGGGAACCTTCTGAGCTTTTTGGGGCTTCCAGGGGCCTTCGTCAAGGAGATCCCCTCTCCCCTTATCTGTTTATTATTATGGCTGAGGATCTGGGCAGATTTCTTAAGTCGTGGGTTTCCCAAGGTAGGATACAAGGTTGGTGTTGGGGTAATGGGTTGTCACAACTCTCTTATCTTTAGTTTGTGGATGACACTTCTTTTATGGGGAGGGTTCGCCTTCAGGAGGTTGTTTCTTTTAGACGGCTTTGGATATCTACCTTGTTGCTTCGGGTCAAAAAGTCAATGAGCACAAGTCGTCTATCTTCTTTTTTAATACTCCTCAGGCTATTCAACGATGAATTGCTAATATTTTGAGGTTTCAGATTGGGTCTCTTCCCTTTGGCTATCTGGGAATACCTGTTGTTGTTGGTAGGCAACCCAAGTCTTCTTGGCAAAATTTGCTTGATAAGTTGCGCAATAAGGTCAACCATTGGACCCATCATTGGCTCTCTACTACTGCAAGAGTGACTCTTTTGAAGTCTGTTATCCAGGCTCTCCCTATTTATAGGTGCTTTATTCAACGGCTCCTTTGTATTTCTTGCAGGAATTTGATGCTCTCTCATGACAATTTCTTTGGAATGGTAACTTGCAATCGGCTAAGTGGAGTCTTATTAAGTGGAAAACTGTGTGCAGGCCCCAAGAAGAGGGGGGCCTCGGCTTACGTTCTATTGTTTTGAATGGGCAAGCTCTTGCAACCAAGTTATATTGGCGTTGGTGTACTAGTCAGCATCAACTTTGGGCCCGTATTCTCACCCACAAGTATCTTAAGGATGTTAGCACTTTTGATGTTCCTCATTTCCCTTTAAAAGGAAGGGGATCTATGATTTGGCATACTCTGAAATTGGGGGCTTAGTTGGTTGAGAAGGGGCTTTTTTGGATCTGTCATATGGGTTCTCAAGCTCTTTTTGGTGGGATTCCTGGGATGGTCATCCTCCTATTCTTTTTGCATACCCTCATCTCTAGCCTCTTTGTGACCATTTTATTGTTGTAAGTTGGAATACGATTGAGCATTATATAACTGTTCAGAATATTGGGTTGGTCGCTAGTCTTCGATGGAAGCACTCCTCAAATTGGCTATCAAGAGGGTCAAAGGAGGATAGGCAAGAGTTGGCTTAGATTATTGCATCGCATGAATGCAATTCTATGGCGGGGCAAGATGTCTTGGCTTGGAGTAACAGTGATTTATCTGGTGAGTACTATGTTTCAACAGGTTATGGAGAGTTGATTAGGCAAATGTGAGGTTCCTTGGTGGAAACACGTGTGGAACAAATTTTCTTGGCCCAAGTGCAATTTTTTTATGTGGCTGGTGGTCTAGAACCGGTGTTAACTTGTGCAAGCGAGAGTTCCAAGGTCCCTCGATGTGTGTTTTGTGTTGTAATAGTGAGGAGAGTGTCTCTCATCTCTTCTTCCAATATTCCTTCTCTAAGGAGCTTTGGCACCTTTGGTGGGGTGTGTGGAACCAGGCTTGCTAGCATGTCTCTTCTTTGGCTGAGTTTTTTGCCCAGTGGGGGAAGGCCCCTATTAAGACTTATTTTCTTCATGTAGCTTGGGCTCTTGGTCCAACCTTTATTCCCTGGCATATCTGGCTAGAGAGGAATCGCAGGATTTTTCAAGATATGACGTTGGTTGTCCAACATTTGTGGTGGAAAATTCTTCATTCTTTGGGAGAAACTATTTCAGCTAAATGTGACTTGGTTGAGGGAGTGGATCCGAGAGATGTTGCTTATTGCACGCGTCTCAACCTTTCTCTTCAAAGGGGTGTTACTCAGGGTGTTGGTCAGATCATGAGAAATAAATGTCGACATCCTCTTCA
Organism: Sequoia sempervirens; assembly: GCA_007258455.2. Lineage (NCBI taxonomy): Eukaryota > Viridiplantae > Streptophyta > Pinopsida > Cupressales > Cupressaceae > Sequoia > Sequoia sempervirens. Next base: position 59,394 of record VDFB02040272.1, on the reverse strand, counting down.
GAAGATAAATAGGGAGGGGCATTGGTGTCCTCCTCAAGGTGTGTTGAAAATCAATACAAATGATGCTTCTCGGGGAAATCCTGGTAATGCTAGTATTGGGGGTGTTGGGCGGAATAGTTCTAGGACTGTTGAGTTTATCTTTTTTGTTTATAAGGGTTGGTATACTAACAATATGATGGAGGCTTTGGCCATTTTATATGCTATGGAGAGTGGTTGTGCCTTTGGGTGGAGACGGCTCATCTGTGAATCTGATTCTCAGGTGGTGGTGACTTTGCTGAAGAGGCAGCAGTTAGAGGATGTCAGTTGGCATTTGGTTGTAATTATAAAACAGATTCTTAATCTGTGTGCTTCCTTGGAATCTGTTACTTTCTATCACAATTCCTAGAGAATCGAATGGGGTTGCGGTTTGCTTGGCCAAATGGGCTTATGATCATTTGCAGAATTGGAACATTGTGGAAAGGGGTCAATTACCCCCGGATTTGTCACAAAAGTTGGACCACTTAGTGGAGATTGACAAGGGCGTGTAATGCCCTTGCTTTGTACTGCTTTATTTTGATTTGAATAATTTTGTACCCCTCTTTTAGTAAAAATCACAACAAATACTTGTATTATAATCCTACAAAAAATAAGTACTAGCCACTTTGTGACTACAATGCATATAACTTGCAAGAATATATTATTCAAACTATTATCTAGCTTGCCCCTAAATTGGTATTCCATAAATAATTTATCAACTACCCAACAAATATAATTATTGCAATACTAGATAGACAAGTAATTGTCACTACATGACACTTGTTTACTATTACTACAGCAAAAAACATAAAACTCTTGTGCATTTCACAAAAACAAAACCAACAATAAATATGAAACAGAGAATCATTTGTTGTAAAAATCCTCTCAAAATCACTTATTTCACAAGACCCTCTTTTAACTCACACGAGTTAACAGTTCATACAAAGAGTCATAATCCACATTAACAATAAACATACAAGTATTCATAAGATAATCAATTCTACCATCTACCACCAAATCATTGGTTTACATCATTCCCATGATGCTCGGCCAATAGGAATTATAAGTTAAAATAAACCACTTAAATATTTTTTTAAATCATAAATATAAAAACAATTAAAACAAGTTGAACACAGTTTCCAAACTAAGTTATAGAAATACTGTTCGTTTTTATAACACAAGGAGAAAAAATTGAGCTGCCAGTAATCGAAAAAACCAAAGCAGTCTTTTGGTAAAAGGCATAATTAATTATTTAAGCAGCCATTTTATCCAATAATATACAAAAACAATAGCCTCTTGCTAAATTCATTGACTAATCATTTAAGCAATTGTTTCATCTAATGATCAGACTAAATGTCTCTTTCATGCATTGATGATGAGACTTTTAAAATTGCAGGAGAGCTATGGCATATATTTGTACCAGAAGAATGACGTAATTTATATGTGTTGTTTGTTATCTTAAATGTATTTGTTAAGACCGACTCTCAAAGAGCAATGGTTAGGGAACCAAGGGTTCGGACTACCACAGATAGCACAAGTTCAAAATACTTGCAAGTGCTTTTGCATTTCAAATGAAGATATTCATTTAAAGCCAAACTCTCATTAAAATTACTCTCATGCTTCAGCGAAATTTATGGATTGCTGCATCAATTTTTAAAAACATAATAAATAAATAAAAAATTAATAAATTATCGGCAAAAAAGTAGCCTATAGAGTTTTGCCTGATAACAATGCCATGGACAATCAAACCCGAGATATCAGGCAAATTACTTTTTACTAGGTACCAAGTAGCCCTTTCCACCGGGCATAACCTATAATTATAAAGAATAGTGCAACACATCCTGACAGAATATATCCCCAAAAAGTGAAAAATATCCCTTCGACATTATAGAGCGGACAAGAAATATTCATCCCAAATATTCCTGCTACCACGGTAGGAAAGACTATCACAAAGCTAGCTATTGTGAGAGTAAGCTGAAACTGAATAAGTTCATTACGATGGTTACCCAGCTGAATATTCACATAATCTTCTGTGTCATCAATGTATTCACGGACCTGGAGGCATCAAAGAACAAACAGTCTTAATATAAAGATAGAAACATATAATAAGAAAATTATGAAATTCATGAACCTAAAACTTAGAAAATGAGCAAAAAAACATTAAATCAGCCAAAAAATAAAGTAAAAAAATAAAAACCTACTCCCTATATGGAAAACCTTCTTCCATCTAGATGACAAGGAAGAGGAAAAACTAATAGACATCTAGCTGGAGACACAGCAGAGATCCACCGACGCTATAGCCCATAAGGTGAGGATACCAGGTTTGCTGGTTCCATTAGTTGTGAAGGTGTTTGATGGCTGCAGCTTGTCTGGTTTGCATAAGGGGCTACATAGGCTTCTTTTACTCCATCCAAGCCCTTCAACTGTTGGAGCTCCAGTTGTTGGCATTCACTTGCAGAATTTGGAGGCTGGATCTATTCTTGCCTGTCATGTGGATGCTGGTTCTTTTGCCCCCACATCTCCTACTTCGGCCCATGCACATCTCTCAACACTGCGAATGTTTCTGTTGTGCTTGGTGATTTTGTTGCCACTGCTCCTATCGCTGGGGTTCATCGGCCGGGTATGTAGGATTCTACTACTCCAGTTGTTGAATGCCCCCCTTCTGAGGTCAGATCACATGTTCCCGAAGCAAGGGAATCTGAAATGATGTGCTAGAAGCACCTGCTATGACTTTGGCGCCAGGGCAGGGTGCTGGTGTCTCTACTGCTTTGTTTGGGAGCTGCATTGGATGGTCAGGATGTGATGGTAGCTTTATCTAATCCTGTCTGCAAGACCCTTTCTGAGGAAGTACTAAAGAAGGGTTGTAGGAGGAAGGATTTTGAGGCTTGTAGGGATTTAGATTTCTTCCCTAAAGCTGAGTTGCAGAGGTTACCTCCCACATTTGTTGATCAAGGGGAAACGGTGTCACAGGAATGGATTTCATGTAGCCCTTTGGGTCCTTCTGGTTCAAGTGGAACTTTTTAAAAAGGGAGTTCAGCCCAGAAGGCCTTTTACATGAAAGATAAGATGGTTGAGTCTGTCCAATGCTCCTTGGAGCATTTTAGTTTCAAACCATCATGATTCAGTTGTTCTCCCTTGGTCCTTGGGTTGTTAACTCTGTTTATTATGCTTTCAACATCTTTGTTATTTGCTTGCTGATGTAATGCAGCCTTAGTGTTCCTAGTGCCATGTTGCAATTTGTTGTTTTGCTGGGCTTCATCATTTTATCTTTCTCATTTTGTAAAAGGGTTTGGACCTTTTCAAAAACGCATCTTGATCAGTAATAAAATAAATAAATTGATTCAAATGATTCTCCAGTGTGCATACAAATATATATAAGATTGTTTAAGGCATGAAAAATGCAAAGTAGGGAAGGTACAGAATTATTCCTTCTTTCCATTAATTCAATATACATCTAGTTTTCGGTGAAGAGCTGTTTTGATCCAAAATAATTAATTAGCAGACACATCACTGAAATCATGAAACGACATATGGACAACAAATCTTCTTTACTCTCTGTGGGTTGCTTTTCCAATAAAGGATTCTTTGGATGCAGAGGGATAGGAGAAATGAGAAAATTTCCAAGAGACATACAAGATGCCTCACTGACTTCCATTGTAAGATCATTTCTAGCTCTATTGCATTCCAGGTTCCTATTCAGCTAGATCTTGATGAAGATTATCTGCCTGTTTTTCAGATTTCTAATAAGAAAAATGCACACACTCCAGTCAGAAGAGGACAGTCCAAAGTGTACAAAAGACATAGTAAATTATAAGGCACAACACTTGCTTAAGATTTTGCAAATGGGTTTGCAAGCTAAGTGTGCTTAACCTTGCGGAAAACTCCATGGTTAAGCGAGCTTGATTTGTAGTACGTGGATAGGTGACCTCCCGGGAAGGCCCAATGCTTCACCTCTGTGAGCATCACCTAGATGCAATGAGTGCTAAGTGGACCATTCATTATCATGAGAGATAGGTGACCTCCTGGGAAGGCCCAATGCTTCACCTCTATGAGCATCAACTAGATGCAATGAGTGCTAAGTGGACCATTCATTATCATGAGAGATGGGTTCTTCTAAACCACTACTCATGAAACATGGGTCAATGAGTTTGCCTCAAAAACCTACATGGTTGAATCCTAATAGCAATATCATAATTTGACACGTTATGGAAAAATACCTCCTACTTATCAATTGATGAGCCGAAGGGGCTCTATAATGAATGGTTTATAAGGCACAACACTTGCTGAAGGTTTTCCAAATGGCTTTTCAAGCTAAGTATGCTTAACCTTGGGGAAAACTCCATGGTTAAGCACGCTTGAGTTGTAGTACTGGGATGGGTGACCTCCCGGGAAGGCCCAAAGCATCATGGTTTATAAGGCACAACACTTGCTGAAAGTTTTGCAAGTGGGGTTGCAAGCTATGTGTGCTTAACCTTGGGGAAAACTCCATGGTTAAGCGCACTTGAGTTGTAGTGCTGGGATGGGTGACCTCCCGAGAAGGCCCAATGCTTCACCTCTATGAGCATCACCTAGATGCAATGAGTGCTAAGTGGACCATTCATTATCATGAGAGATGGGTTCTTGTGAACCACTTATCATGAGAGATGGGTTCTTGTGAACCACTACTCATGAAACATGGGTCAATGAGTTTGACTCGAAAAACTACATGGTTGAATCCTAATCGCAATATCATAATGAGTAAATGATGTTATCATCAAGACCAATGGGAGGCTGATCCAAATGAAGACTTGTAAATTGATGCAAAGGGGTGGCCTATCAAGTAACAGCCTCTTGTTCATCTCTGAATAACACAATTACTCACCTATGGAGCAGCCAGTACCCATACACGGCCTGCAGCAAATGATGAAATCCATTTAAAAGAACCTACTTACCTTTTAAATTGTGTTCAAAGTTAATCATTTGCTGGCAAGTTTTTGGATTTCAAAGACACTAGAAATGTTGATTGATAACTCGCTAGCAGATTATCTGTTTTATTAGTATTTCAATATATCAACAAAATATTAGTGACCTTTCCTTATAGCACTTTCCTCTTTCATATGTAATCTAAATTCATTAAATTCATATCCTAAGCTGCAGGAAATAAAGTCCAGGTAATGAAACCAGCATTTCCAATTCTCAAGTAAAGTAAAAGTTTGATGCTTCCAAATTTTAATCTATTGTATCTTTGTGCATTTTCTTGTAAACCTGCTTTGGTGTACCCTGATTTTGCATAGTTAAATTGCTATTACACATTTCCACGTTCCTAGAAGTTAACCAAGAAGCATAACTATTAAATATCCTTGGCCTACACCTTAACCTTTATAATTGTACAGAAATATATTCCCCAATCCATATCATTTTGTCTTTTCTGTCTAGTTCACTTGAATTAGTGCTGTAACTCTAACCGAACTATAAAAATGCAGTAAAACATCATTTTTAAAAATTAACACAAAAAGCAAACAGAATGGTTAAGGATAATATAAGGAGTAAAAACAGCATTAATGGTACATTTTGTCTGCTGGACGTGTTTCTATGCAAGTCAAAAACTAATGCACGTGATGAAATATTGTGTTTACCCCAATTTACCCTAGCTGATGGTGATATTGGCACAAGGAAATATACTCACTGACAGAATCTTGCTACGAGTTCCATCAACTTGCATGAAATAGGCCTCCAACAGCATCTCAAGATCTTCTACATCATTTTCATCCCCAGCAACACTATCAATAAAGCTAGAACTGCTCAATGAGCGAGAATTTGAGTGAGACAATTTGGGGGTAATAGCTAAACCACTTGGACCTCCAGCTGTTAATGAAGCTTCCAATTGTTGAGTATGTAGATACTTCCGAGTTAAATACAAATCAGCCATATATTCATCATCATCTAGAAGATGTTCAAGTTCATCCCTTACCTGTCCAGATGAATCAATGTTGAAAATAAATAAATGCTGCTATATGTAGGACATGTACCCCAAATTTTCCTCAGCAGAACTATACATATATAGATAGATGTATATAAAATTATAAGAAATGACACCATATAGTTTGAAAATGACTTTTGGACTTTATTACTCCATAAAAACCACATAACAGTAAATTTTAGTCAATGTGATGTATTTTGGAATCTAGGTGATTGTATTGACTGATGTCTCAAGACATATTTCTTCATATTTATGAATGATAAGCTATGGTGTTTCCTTCCATATCTCAGTTTAATCTAACATATGACATGTACATAGTCCATAAGATCTCTAATCACTCATGTGCAGCTTGTTTTTCCTTTTTCCTCTTCCACAGAAAAGCTTGGATTTATGTTACATGCTAAATACAACAAACATCAAGAATAATGAAGTCATAGAATTATGTCTTCCTACCCAAGCATTAGAAAACAGGTATGTGATTGTGTTCACAATCAAGATCCACAATATATTTGCTAAGAAGTAGGATCTTGGCATAAACTTGAGTCACTAAACAAACCTACAAAAGTTCATGCTACAAGAATATCTTTTACAAGTTTTATAGATGGCCTTATAGACAATGTACAAACATATCCATGCAGACAGTGTACAAAACATTGGGATTTGCTGGAGGAGTCACTATTGCTTGATGTGACTGCAATGCCTGGAACCTTCTCCTCAGGAATTTCTGCTCAAGGCATTCCTTTACCTCTTGAGCACTTCCGGGCACTTCATAACTCTTGAACCTTCCAAAGACTTCAGTCATCCAGACACTACTACCATGCTCAAGTTTTATACCTTCCACTACAAACCATTTGTCCAACTATCCTAGGCTCAAGTTCCTCAATCAACAAATCTTTGATGCCTCAGAAATTGCTTTCATATGCTTCTCGCTCTACATCTACAAAATAAGTCTAGGACTGCCTTGATTGGTGGGGCAATCTCTTGTGAAATGGCCCCACTTGTTGCAATTCCAACACAGTATAATCAGCTAGTGTTGGCCATTGTACTATTCATCTTCTAGCTCCACCCACATTTGGTGCTTGTTCTGATATGCACCAAGTGGCATGCTTGTTGATGCATTGGGAGATGCATCTTACTCTTTTGTTCCTTCCCCATGGTGGTATTCAATGTCGATGGCTCACTTTCAACAAAGATCACTTAAGCACTCTTTTTTTTGTCGTATGGCCAAATCCCTAATTGAATAGCCCACAACTTGGCATATTTCACAAAACATCCCTTTGGAACAACTAGTTTTGGTGTGACCTATTTTACAAAATGTACACCAAAGTTTTTTACCTTCTTTTGTGTCCTTAGCTCTTTCATCATTCTTAGCATGTCTCTACTGAGATCCTGCACCAATCCTGATCCGTTATCACTTGAATCAGAATCATCTTTTCTTTTCTTTATGCAGGAGGACCTCTTGGTTTCTCCATCTTCTTTTGTAGTGAGCATATCAACCCTTCAATGAACCAGTGCTCCTTTAACCCATCTATTGATTCCTTGTCCAATCTCCTCACTAATTATTTAAGACTACTGTTATAAACTCATACATTTTCATTTACCCTATCGAAATATTAATTTCAGTGACAATATCACTGTCATCCCTCAATTGTTTGAACTCTAGTTCAAATGCCTTAGTCTGTCCCATGTGACTTTTCCAATATCTAGAATATCAGTATACCAATCAATTGCACTCGTTGTAGTGTAGCTAGAAAACATCTCACACTATATTGTTGATCTATCTACCCATTTGTTGTCCATATAGTAATATGCATTTTACAGTGTCTTACAAGGTCTTTGAATCCACCTCTGTTGAACTTTGCAGATTCTTCTTTTCGACATTTGGATTTCCTAGAGGAGACACCATTGCTTGATGTGACTACCATGTCTGAAACCTTCTCAAGAAGTTCTACTTCAGACATTCCTTTGACTCTCGAGAAGTCCTGCTCCATTTTACAGTTGCAGCAATGGAGTGTTTTGTCTAGATATTGCTCTATACATGGGTAACCTTCAAGTTATTCTAAGGAATCATTTTGCTATATTCAGATTTAATTACGAACCAAAATGGATTCAAACAATTTAATCCTAAGTTTATGGTGAAACTTGCTATAGCAAGCACAGATTAATACCAATTCTACAAGCCCGACTCAACCAACTGAAATGAATATGGACTGTGCAATGAAAAATGGATGAGATTGTGATGAAGGAGCCAAAGTCTTAAGCTTTAAGTCTGAAGGGGATGAGGTTTGAAGGAGCAGTCATTGAAACTTTGTCACCATTGCAGCTTCCACACAAATGTGCGTAACGTAAAAACGTTCAAAACAAATGAAAAAAAGTGTACTAAAGTTAAAACTTAAGTTACCAGTTCGGTTTGAGTTCAGGTTTGTGGGTTTCGTTTGCAAATTCAACCAAAAAAATTTGGACTTGAATTTATTTTGGGTTCATCCAGATAACCTCCATTTGATCCAAATTTCCATTATATCCTTGAAAGAGTTGAAACATTTATATTTAATTTTTTAAATTTTTAGATGTTTTTCAAATAAAATGTTTATATTCTGAAATAGTTAAATGTTGCTAAATATTTTCTTTAAATAAAAAATTATTAAAATAATTATATATTCCAATTTTAAAGATATTTTACACTTACGAAAATTAAAAATATTTATATATATATATTCTATTTTATAATATTTAACTTTCAAATTTCTATATTCTATTTAGTAAAAGTAAAAATATTTACAAAATATTATTTTTAAAAAATAACAAATTAAATTAAAACAAAATGAAAAATCAAATTAACAATAATAAAAATTTATATCCATACATTTATTAGAAAAATAACTAAAGTTTATTTTATGAAAGAAAAAAATCTAGTTTTCAAGGAAAATGGCAGAAATGCACCCATGTATTTGTTAAAATGCACTGACCTATTTTGGTTTTGTGGAAAAATCTCAGCCACAATGTTGCAGACTTAAAGAAAATGTGGAGAAATGTCCATAAATGGTTGTTTATAATGGAAATGGCATTTTGCTTGTTTTAATGGGCAGCAGTGTTATGCCATGGCGTTTGTAAAACATAGATGCAGAGCAACCAGCTGATGTCATTTTTCTTTTGTACAGAGATTTTTCAAAATTTTAAATGAAATTTGCAGAGGGTTGAGGCAAGAAACGCAATCTAGGCCCAGATTCACCCAGTACAACTGTCAGTTTCTCCTAGGCTATGAAAAAAATCTAAATAAGTATAACCAATCTTGGTACAGGGATGGGTACGGGGCTCGCCAGTACGGCAATTTTTTTCCTTGCATACAGGTACGGATTCATGTGTGCATATATATACACTAATATTCAATATAGCCATAATTTATAATTTCTTATATATTAAAAATTATAAAAACAGAAATACTCCTAATTGCCAATAAACAAAATATTTAAATACCTCATAATTTGTAAAAAAGAAAATACTCGTAAATTCATAATTCACTATTCAGTGATTTCTCAAATGTCAATACAACATGGAAATTACAATCAATATTCAATAATACTTATAGTGCTCTTCATTGAGAGCATCCAAGTTAACATTTGGTTCAATTTCATTTGAAACACAATCAGCTGCAATGCCCACTAGCCATGTCATATGTAGAAGTTGCCTCATCTATAAAAGGCTTCTTATGTGACACACACTTGTAATCAAGTTTCTTATGTGACAAGAGATGCAAGTTAAAATGCACAAAGACCAAATCCTTAATTTTATTTTGAACTCAATTAGTTGCACTTGACTAAGTGGATGAAGGAGTAAGAGTATGTACTCCAATTTTGCTCAACCGTAGAACTCGCAACCTATTGAAATATATAAATGTAAGCAAAATAACCTATGTTCCACAAAGTCTCAGGATAGGGAGAGGCAGGGACAAGGGAACCAAGGGCATACAAAAATTACAATGAAGCTAAAGAATCTAACCAATTTAAATGATGAGAATTATGTAGCTTTTAATAAATAAGTCAATAAGATAACTTTAGGGCCAAATTTGGGTTCGCAAATGCTTTTTTTTATTTTTATAAAAATTGAATAAAATTAAGTTTTTGACATTCTTTTTTTTTTTTACTTCCACGGGCTACCCAAGGTGCCCAAAGCCAACCCTAGGCGAACCCAAGCTGTTGTGACCTTAAGTAAGACCCAAACCAAGCCCAATGGGTATGAGGGGCTTCTGAAGAACCAAATAACATAGGAAAAAATGTAACTTTTAAGAAGAAAAAATCACGAAACACTGTGATTCACAACTTTTACGATTTATCCCAATTTTTTCACAATTTCTACTTCTTTGCTTGTTATAATAAGCACACTGCACCCTACACCAACAGTCACATGCTCTGGTAATGATTGGTTGTTTTTAGATTTCAAAGTAACTCAGGAGAAAGAAATGTTTTGCCTTTTTATCATGGCTCAATAATAAATAGATCCAGTCTATAAGGCTGTGGCCTAGCAGTAAGTTAAAGTTACAAGAAATGGACTTGAAACCTGGCAGAGATCCTCCCCACGTTGTAATGAGCAAAATGCAATTAAGAACACTCTTCATGCACAACAAAAAAGGTTTGCTAATAATCATCAACAATAATAATATATATTAAATTATTAATTTATAATTAGTAAAACTAAACTCCCTCAAGACTATATTTGACTGACAACAACAATGATAATTATAGATATTAGCTTATAATCAATAAAAACAATTGCCAAGGAGAATATATTTAAACTATGTTTAGAACTTACGAGGCCCATTCCCTACCTTATTAATTAGGTTAACTTGGCCTTATTGCATCCATTTTCGATGGTAGTGTTAGTGTTGTAGCTATGGGAGATATTTTTTCTCCTTATTATATCTTTGTCCAAGGCAGGTCGGCCTTCATATTTTAAATGATATTTATTCCTTCTAATAGCCGACCTAGGAGGGAGGTCACTTGGCTTTGTATTAAAGGAGGATCAAGCCCTCTCATTTGTGCATCAAGTTCATTCATTCATTCGCCATTATTAGCATCAGGAGTTCGCCATTATTAGCAACAGGAGTTTGCCACTCTTAACAGTTCGCCAGTCTTAGCAGCAAATCCATTTTTAAAGAGAAGTGTCTCCATTCTTTGTTTCAGACTCAGCCTTGTGTAAGGCCTGATTTGTAAGCAGTGTTCTACCTTATTATTCTGATATATAAGAGAATATTCTTTGTTGGGTTTTTCTCCCTCAAGTAGGAGGGTTTTCCCAGGCTAATCATTGTGTTCATTGTCTTATGTGTTGTATCTTTTGCTTGTTTACATTTCTGATCTAAAAACTAACATGGTATCAGAGCGGGTCTAAGAAAAGATCTGATCAGATTTGTTTAAGCAATCAAGACAAAATTTCATTCTCAGTTCAAAGGGAGCGTTGGCGAATATTGTTTCATATGACCTGTGTTGGTATTGAGTCGATAATAGTAATAGTCTCTTGGAATTGTTAAGTGAGGCGAATTCTGAAAGAGACGTGTAAATATTACATTGAGTCCAGTTTTGAATAACTAAGGCTCGATAAATAATACAAACTAAAGAAGGTTATGCTTCATTATTGGCATGAGATGGAAAGTCGAAGTTGTAGAGTCGGGTTGTCGTCTTAATGGAACATCGAGGCCCCTAGATTAATTTCGCTGCCAAGTGAAGAGACTCATACGGGATTTAATTGGGTGAAAGTGACAATCGGCTTTATTTGTTACTTTCAGAAATTATCCTTCCACCGTTGTTTATTGTTCTTCTATTTGCTATTTTTTTGGAGTCGGTGAAATAATCTCAAGCTCTGGATGAGTATCGAGCAATACAAGGAGTCAAGAAGAAATGAAGACTCTTATGCAAACATTTGAGCAGACGTTTAATATCAAGAGGCCGTTACAATTCTCAAGCTGCCAATTATGTTCTGTATCTATCGTTAATTCAAGAATATTTATTATATTCAGTGCTGCCAAACTCCAAGATTATTCCAAAGATTGGAAGTCGATAAATATAAGGAGTCTAATGAGAACGAATTATTTAATATTGGTTGCATTATTCAGAAGGTGCCGTATTACTCTGAAAGGAACCGTTGCTTGTAGAGACGTTTTCTTAAGAGGGCGTGGCAACAATTAAGGTAGTTGGGCGTTGAGAGCAGAAAAATTGTTTTCTGAGGAGCCATCATTAATGTTGCTGAGTAAGGCAAGACTTTTTGGTTGAGTTTCAGACCTTCCATTTGAAGGGATAGATGCGGAAAAGAGATATATAAGTATATGCTAGCTACGGGAATTATATAGGAGGCAGACAATTTGGATGAACCCTGTGGAATCGTGGAAGACATTCAGTATTTATATCCATATTAATATCCTTGGACTTCATCGTAAATAACCCAAGCCTGTGAAGGAAGCGCTAGAAGATTCTATTGCAGCTTATGCTGGGGACATCGAGTTTTCAAGGCTTTAGACAAGGAATCAACTTTGGAGATTGACTATATGGGAAGTTAGTTTATATTCTCACCAAATCAGGTCTGCATTCGGGGAGATTTACTCACTCTTTAAACAGCAGAGATATAAGCAGAGGGAAAGATATGGAGATCAAAATCTGGAAAGGCATCGCTGGCTGGATATCTATAGAATTGACCAACTTTAAAGAGATAAGTATTTTATGTTTGTACCTTTGAATAATGATCATGGATTTAAATAATCATGTAGTTAATAATAATTCATGCAAACAACATTGGGAATAGTGAATCATGTATGCTTCTAGCATTGGTCTGTATATTTCTCTTCAAGGTAGTTTGATTCTATGAACTATTATTAATCTCTCTAAAATGCAGGATGGAGAGAGACTGCATAAAGAATTCAAAGAGAGGAAGAGCTTGAGGCATCCTGTGAAAAAGTCATGCCAGCTAGAGAAATGAATGAACATGGAGACATAACTTGCAGCCTTGGGACTGAGTTGGTGGCGCATAACTCTCATGATTCTTCACTAGAGACATCTCTCGAATAGAGAATTTGCATCAGCAAAGAAGATTGAGAAAGATGAAGGCACAAGTTGAGAGCATGTCCAGGAAAAAGATTAAAGTTCTGAGATCGGTCAATGGAGGGGAGTTCACTTCCAGAGGATTTCTTTGCAATCTCTGAGGCAGGGATCAAGAGGGAGTTTTGTGACTCATTGAGAAGAAGTGAAGGTGTCAGCTAAGTGGGTTGCAATATTGCAAGGCTAGGTGCTAAAGTCCTTGGAAGACCTCTTCAGCTGTAGAGAACAGAATTGCACAAGACAGTCAATCTGGATTTGACATTGGTAGCTCCACAAACCTATTCAGAATAGGGTGATCTAGGATGAGGTCGAGAAGGACAATCCTGAACTCTCACAAGTCAGTAGTGTCGGAAGTGTGCATTGGAAACCATTCCTCTAAGGCAAGCATTGCAGGCGATCTTGGACGAGGTCAGGAGGTTGATGCAAGTACTTGGAGCTTTAGAGGGAGTCACATCATCATGAAGATTTATTGTAATGTATATTTCTCTAAGACGGAGAAATATGAGGTGAAAGCCCTTGTAATGTATATTTCTCTGAGACGGAGAAATATGAGGTGCAAGCCCTTGTTCATCTCTGAGATTGAGATGAGACGTCATGTTGAGAGACTCCATGACGACATCACGTTGAGAGACTCCGTGATGAAACCTTGTTCATCTCTAAGATTGAGATGAGACGTCATGTTGAGAGACTCCATGACGACATCACGTTGAGAGACTCCATGATGAACCCTTGTACATCTCTAAGACTGAGATGTGTTTCTTTCCACACATGGGAGTAGCCATTGTGGACGTCATGTTGAGAGACTCCATGATGACATCACGTTGAGAGACTCCGTGATGAACCCTTGTACATCTCTGAGACTGAGATGTGTTTCTTTCCACACATGGGAGTAGCCATTGTGGACGTCATGTTGAGAGACTCCATGACGACATCACGTTGAGAGACTCCGTGATGAACCTTTGTACATCTTTGAGACTGAGATGTGTTTTTCCACAATTGGGTGTAGCCATTGTGGACATCATGTTGAGAGACTCCATGATGAACTCTTGGACATTTCTAAGACTGAGATGTGATTTTCCACAAATGGGTGTAGCCATTGTGGGCGTCATGTTAAGAGACTCCATGACGAAGATATCTGGAAAATACCTCCCTAGCTAAGAGGGAGTGTTAGTGTTGTAGCTGCGGGAGATATTTTTTCTCCTTAATATATCTTTGTCCAAGGCAGGTCGGCCTTCATATTTTAAATGATATTTATTCCTTCTAATAGCCGACCTAGGAGGGAGGTCACTTGGCTTTTGTATTTAAGGAGGATCAAGTCCTCTCATTTGTGCATCAAGTTCATTCATTCATTCGCCATTATTAGCAGCAGGAGTTTGCCACTCTTAACAGTTTGCCAGTCTTAACAGTTTGCCAGTCTTAGCAGCAGATCCATTTTTAAAGAGAAGTGTCTCCACTCTTTGTTTCAGACTCAGCCTTGTGTAAGGCCTGATTTGTAAGCAGTGTTCTGCACTTATTATTCTGATATATAAGAGAATATTATTTGCTGGGTTTTTTTGCCTCGAGTAGGAGGGTTTTCCTAGGGTAATCGCTGTTTTCATTGTCTTATGTGTTGTATCTTCTGCTTGTTTACATTTCTGATCTAAAAACTAACAGGTAACACCAGAATTGAAACTGAAATTTAAACAAAGGGAGATACAGCTCAACAAAAGTCTCTTGTGAAAAAGGTTCCAAGATTACTAGTGGACTTAGAATGCATGCTAGCATTAGCAACATCCTAGTCAACTAAACCTTAATAATAAAATGAGATTAATCAACAAAAAATTTGCCAATGCACCACGATACATGTAACATTATGCCATCTTATGGTAGTTTGTGCATTAGATGTGAAAGTGCAAAGTAGGGAGAATATAAGAACAAAAGCAGATACTGCAGAATAGAAATTTCAAAACAAAATTAGAGGCTTTCCTCTTATTTCACATTCATAAGTTTACTTAGTGCATTTTTTACTTGGATTTTTCATTCTGATCTCAAAATACAAAGACAATCATGCATAACTTTATGGATAGCAGCATAATTATTAATAAAAAACTTAATTTTGTACTTACTTTTCTTGTCTTGCAAATATGGCATTTATAGCAGTATAAACAAAATAAAAACTTCCATCATACCTTCTGCACCCGTGCAAGGAGATGAGTAAGATTGCTTTTCAGGCTCCGCACATGCTCAAGGTTCTTGGTACTGATATTTCTAGCCAGCTCATCCAATACAGGGTAAGCCTCTCGCTCGAGTTCTGCAACATTTGTATCCATGTTTGTACAAACCACCTCCAGAGCTATTTCCAATACACGGAACTCAAATGGAAGTTCACACTGCAACCCATCTGCTGCTTCTGGGACAGGTAGCCACGGTCCAGGTGAAGTTCCAGCACAAGTGCCAGGCTTTTCTTGGTGGCCTGTGGAATTACTTCCCTGAATCTTAGATGATATTTTTCTGGGAAGTTGTTGCCTGAGTTGATCCACAAATTGAAGAACAGCTTGGTTCAATGGATCAAGCAAGAAGATCTCTTCAGCAGTAACAATGGCCTTAATAGATTCCAAATTGACCACCATGGCTTTCTCCCTAGCTGTGTATTGAATCCAATAAACCAAACAGAAAACAGACCCCCTGTAACTTTAAGCCCAGAAACACCACGACAAGAACCATAAAAGAAATGGATTATGGAAGACATTCAATCAAGAAATATGAACTGTTTTCATTTACAGTTGTTGAAAAACTCTAAAGTTACAATTATTGTGCCTTAAAACTATTCAAAAGACACCACTATAGAACATGTCACAACACAATTATAGTACAATAACAGAATAGTAAGTATCAAATTTTATCCAAGAATATGGCTTGAATTTTGGAACAGATACTGAGGAAACTAAAAAAACAAAGGAACTATAAACCCACATTTCAAACAAGACAGTATAAGAGACTGCCATATATGTCTTACAAAATGTTTTCATCTTCTTATCAAATATCCTAAACTATAGTCAGAAAGTTATTACCATTGTACTCTTTTCTTCTTTACTGTACCAGAGGAACAAGCCTTCCGAGCACAATCGTCCATCAATTTTGATTTGCACTTAAATTAGCGGTATCAAACATTGCAAATCCTCTCATACTCTTTTGAAAGCTGAGTTAGTACGGAAAAAATCATAAAACTCTACCTCAAATAGACTTGCTGTACATTTGTTGCTTCAAGCAAGTTAAGAAAATATGGTGCCAACTTATTCCTTGAATAAATTTCTAAGTGCCATTGTCATAGGTTGTCAAAAAGGGATACTTGTACTGCTATTCACCATGGCCCTTCCAATATATGAATTTTAATATTTATCATTTGTTTTCTAAGCCTATGTACTGCTGAAGCCTCCAGATAACCAGAAGTTCAAACAAGTAAAACCATGATGCTTTTCTGATAAGATGGGATTTGAAAAATAAACATCAACTGAAATTAATACATAATGATAAGATTTAATACATTTCTCATTTGTAGAGAAGAATTTAGTTTTCTGATTTTAATTTGCCATATCTCTATGAACAGCATCCTAGCACCTAGAGAACGTGTTTAATTCCTTATTTTTACCATTCATTGCAGAATATATAAAATTGAAGAGGGCACCGGTGGCCAAGAATGTCAGTACTCTCCTCAGCAATACAGAGGGTCTTTTGCTTGACAGATATTTGAGCTCAGATAACAGTTTTGGCTATGAAATGGGAGGTAATAAGTGCTTAGAGGAGATGTACCATGGCAGATAATGATTATATACCATTTGGGGACAGGCACCCCTCTAGCCTTCCAGTTTTACAGAGAAAACATTTGTTTTACAAGAGAATGAAACTAGTAGGACAAAACACTGGGTTCATAGTTGGACTGGAGAGCAATTAATCATGCCAAATACCTTCCCTTTGACAAAATCCCTTATATTGATCTCTAAAAAGCACTTCTGAACCCCAAACTGTTTTTTAATGCCAACAGTCAGATGAAGAATTTATCTGTAAAGACTCCATATAAAGCCATTGTAAGCCTCTCTCGTGCTACAAAACAAATAAGTTATACGATCATATAAGGCCAAACCCTGAAATAGTTGAAAGACCAGATAAGAGGTAGGGAATTTGGGGCATATAAAGCAGATGGATGAAAATGCCAAGTAACATAGAAACAAAAGTATCTTTGAAACCTGAGTCATGGACTGGCTGGTCAGAAATCCTAGTCTTGCAATCAAAGCTAGGCTGGACAGGAAACACCAACATGGAAGGAGGAAACGGCTAAACAGAGTTTTCACAGGTATGGGGTAACACTACCACTGTGGGATATGGTTTCACTCAAATATGTATTTCTCTTTCTTGGATCAATCAATCAGAAAGAAATCATTTGAGTGGCCTATGGGAAATCAAGCCATGTATTAAAGATTTAAGGACTATTATCCAATTATATTCCTTTGATTATTTTGGGGTGAAAGCCCCATAATAACAGCGTTCCAGCTGTTTAAGCTTTACAGATACTGATGGGGAGGTTCTTGTACTAAAGTGTAGGAGGCATAGACTACAATCTGCAGGGGGTGCCCACTGTAGTCTAAGCACAGCCAGAAGAGTGTAGTGTGGCCTCATACGCTATAAGCTATCCTCTAGTCTAAACATGGCCAGAGGTAGATATCATATTTTGTAAACTACCCTGTAGTCTAAGCACGGCCAGACCTACGCCGGCGCCGGCCATGATAGACCTTTCATTTATTTTTCTCGAATTTAGTTTTCTCTACGTTCATAAACACCCCCCAAATCAAAATTACTCGTCACCAATTATAGGTTACTCGTCAACAATTCGCCAAATTACTTGAAAATTCCGTAAAACCAATGTTTATAAGGACAGGGAAAGACCATTATAAGCGATAGTAGAGAGTAAGAAAACTCACCTAAAATGTTTGATGAATGCGAAAAGATGGGACCAAGGATCCTCAAATCCCTTGCAGGAATTGAGACGCGCTTCATGATCATATGCTTATCGCATTCCAGCACTTCTGAATTCCCGTCTGCGTCGAAGCGCATCCATAGCCGAGACCCTGGCTTGTTTTTGGTCTTGTCAACACGAGGCTGAAGCTGAAGCTCTGCCTCTGCCTGTGAACTCCTTTCAACTAGGGCATTTGATATCCTCTCAAGCCCACTTTCCCCCATTTTTCATCTCAATAATTGCGTAATTGAAGCGGGCTCGAGAAAAATCAAAGAGATATTACGTTACGACTCAATCCGTGTATCTTCTGAACTCCCTGGAGCTTTATGGAGCAGCCATTCTGCTCTCCCAGTGAGAAAATTAAAAAATGTAATTTTTTTAAAATTCAAAAAGTACTTACAATATACAATTTAGATAAGCTTCAAATCTTTTATATTATATAGGAAGAGTTCCCCCAAAGAGTGGGGTTGACTTTTATTTATTACAATTTTTAAATATTATTTCGATTAATGACACTTAAAAACAAATAGTAATAATATAAAATATAATAAAGGGAAGAGAAAGTGGGGAGTTGACTTCTCTTTATTTAAGATTTTATAAAATAAATAAACATTGTAATTAGTGGTATTACAAAATTTCATTTGGAGAGAGGAGAGGAATAACTTTTATTTTTTATAATTTTTAAGGTCATTTTGATTAATGACATTTAAGATAAATATTAACAATTTATAATATAATAAAAAGAGACAAAAAGATGGGAATTGACTTTTATTTTTAATAACATTTAAAGATTATTTTGATATAAAAGATATGCATTTAATTATAAAGAGAAGGGAATTGACTTTCTTTATAATTTTTAATTTCTAAGAATATTTTGATTGATGACACTTGAAATAGTATGATATATTTAGAAAGATTATTTTAATATTAAATATATACATTTAATTATAAAGAGAAGGGAATTGACTTTCTTTATAATTTTTAAGAATATTTTGGTTGATGACACTTCAAATAGTATTATATATATTCACAAATATACCTTTCCTTGTCATTGGATGAGTTAGGGGCTCTATAATGAATAATTTATAAGACATGCCACTTGTTTAGGGTTTTGTAAATTGGATAACAAGTTAACTAGGGGAGAGGGTTTGATAGTGGAGTGGGGTCCAATAGTGGGACAAAAGTATTCCTCAATGGGCCCTACAGTGGAGCACCTTAATATCCAATTGTAAAACAATATTTATCCATAAAGTAAACAAAGTTTGTCCAATCATTGTACAAATAAAATTTATTTTATAAATGGCTTATATTTGTCGCAAAAATAAATAATTATTCACAATCTTACATGCCAGAAAATATTCAAAATCCACCTACACCACCAACATACAATCCAAGTTGCTCTTGTATGGCCCATACCATGAAAACATGCAGCCAAAATATAAAAATAGTATAACCCACACTCCCTTTACATATCACTCACTGCATTACATCGCCATCAATATTTTGAATGAATTGATGCCACATGAACATCTAAGAACCAAGGTTGTCTCATCACTAAATCAAATAGAACCCACTCCCCTATCCCACTTTCCCAGCAACACAATACTCAAGGAAAATCAATCATTCACATGTGTCCCATCAGTCAAATTCCACCACACAACTATTGGTGTCTTCACCTCATTTGCCACCTACAACCACCAAAAAATTGTGTAAGGCCACCAAAATTGCCAAGGAAGCAAACAAGGATTGCACGCCATAAATACATATAAACTTTGCAATTGAAGGCACCGAAACAAATTTTCAAATTCAAAAAAGGAGGACAAGAATTAAAGACTCCACACCAAACCAACATTGAACATATGAAGAGATTTACAAATTCAAAAATGCATTACTCAATCTTTGCCAATTTTCATTTAACACGTCTCACTTTGATATTCATATCTATATTTTTCTAGAGGCAGTGGCAGAAAAAGTAGAAGCAGCAGAAGCATCACACTATAAAGTTTCAAGTATTCTACTGCTAGTAATTCTTTACGCCTATGAATGTCAATCTGTTGTATGCTATGCAAATGTTTTTTACAAACCTATAACTCAATATTTGGGGTTTCAACCTGATAATATTTACATTAGGTTTTTCATTTATATTCAATATGTTTGGGAATGCCAATCTATTTTATGCGATGTAAATATGTCACAATAACATGTAACTCAATATCTAGGGTTTCACTTATATTGTTTATGAATGTCAATGCATATCTATTGTACACAATGTGATTGTTTCACCCAATCCACTCTACTGCATAAGATCAAGTGCTTTCAGTTCAATTTTTAATACCTATCAATGCCTATTTGTTCTATATGATGTTATTGTGTCACCCACTCCACTATAAGTGTTCAACCTAACAAGGATTTCATTTAAATTCTTTATGCATGTGAATTCCAATCTATTGTATGTAATGTAAATGTGTCACCCACTCACCTCTAACTCAATATCTGGGGTTTCAACTTACACTGTTTATGATTGTCAATGCATTTGTGTTGTATACAATGTGATTGTGACACCCTATGTCGGAAAAAATATCCCTTTTTTTCACACTTAATTTGGGAATAATTAATAATAAAATGAGTCTAATGTTGCCTTGATTTAATGTTGTAATATGCATTTCATATTCACATTAAGTTTAGGGCTCTTCTAAGTAAAATAGACTTAATTGTGTCTTATTTAGGGTGTTGTAAAGTGTATCTTTACACTTTCACACTAATTTAGGGCTTTGTTAATTGATTGAGATTAATTTGTCTTGATTGGCCCCTTTAATTCAATTTCAAGCCTAATTAAATGCAAATTCTCAGGGATAAAACTCGACATTCATAAATGTCATTATACAACACTCAACTTTGGAAGATGTGTGTCATAGGTAGGTGACCTAAGACCCATTCGCATAGGGTGAATGGGTTATGCGAATGGGTCCTCACTTAGTCCTATGAACCTATTTTTGCATAGTATTTCACCTTGTCCAATGTGTGGCCTAGGACCCATTCGTGGCGAATGGGTCCTCACTTAGACCTAAGAGCCCTCTTTAAAATATGTTTTTGGCGGTATTTTAATAATTTGAAATCCATGATTCAATGTCGGCTTGTGATATTTGAATTTCAGGAATTAATCTTAAGATATGTATAAATACAAGGTTATTTCACTATGTTTCACCCTAGCAATATCAAGTCTTCAAGCATTCTAGCAATTTTATGAGCAAGTCCTAATAGCAAGTTTATGAGATCAAGAGCATTCCTAAGGCATTCAAGGGAAAATTTGAAGAAGATTATTACAACAATCAAGATTCATTTCATCATGTCAAAGATGTATTGCATCATGCATGTTGTTTGAGCTAATATGTTGATGTAGCATTCAATATCTATCAAGCATATCAAAGACATTGTTTCACATTCAAGTTCATGATCAAGATCTACATTCAATGTGGCCACTTCATGCTAGATTGCAAATTTATCCAAGGTTCAAATAGGGATTGGTAAGTTGTGACATTGCATTTGTTCATACATCATTCATTTCATACTTTTATTCATTTCAAGGTTTAATTACCAAAACGGGGTTTGACCAAGGCAAACCTCTATTCCCTAACAAAACAACATTTTTCTCTCTTTGATGTGTGATTGCAGGTTTTAGGTTGAATGTAATGCCCCATCTTAATAACCTAAGAATGTTGCAATAGTGTATAAAGGTGTAATAATTTTTATTTTTTTTAAGTTTAATTATTAAGTTAATTAAATTGCATACATTCATTAAGCTATGCGACGTTACACTACTTTGAGTTTCCATAAGTGACTTATGTATTTCGCATTGCACATATTATTTAACATTAACAATAAAATAAACATTACATAACATTGAAATTTCCATTCAAGATAACATAAAGTACAAATTTGTTTCATACATTGCATTTAATAAGATATACAATACTCATCCATCTGATGAGGTAGTTTAATAATGATTACAATTTCAAGTGTTCACCTCACAACATTTGAGGGATGTTAAATAATACAAGATTTTCAATATACAATGATGAAATACTCATAAGTTTCCAAGTGCGAGCTCTCCATCCATGAAGCTCTTGATGCTATGATCACAAACTGGGGACCCAATGGAGTAAGGTGCACGTTCCACCCAACCATGTGGTACCCGTAGGTCCACCTCCCGTGCTAGGAGATAGTAATAAGGTTACCTAGACCTAATCTACTAACCTTAGACACTAGTACACAACAGACTATTGGTTACATTGCTTCCAGAATTTGACAATTGAATGTATTACAAATACAGGGTTAATTGTTACTTTAGGTGGAGTGTCATCACAATGTTGCAAAGGTTACCCTGGTGTTTCTTCCTAGGTTTCGGCCCCCAACCTTGGGTTACCCTGGTAACCTCTTACGAAACCCGGCCCCTATTGCATACTATTGTGGAATCGAATGTCTTTTGAAGAAACAAGACACCGATTTGCCATTCCAGGACTTCTCATCTTATACTCAAGACTGAAGTAGCTCAAGAGTCATAAGTGAGGCATGATTCAACTTGTTAAGAGTTGTAATCTAACTATTGTGTCATTTAATTATCACTGACTTACTTAACTATTTGTAAGTTACCCTGACACCACTTTGTGTGTCGGCCCTTACAAATAGCCACTCCCCTAAACATAACAAAAGAATCTATGTTCTCTGACTAAGGTTTACTAGGTGTACATAAAACCAATTCAATATAAAAGACTAACAGTGTTATAACAGACATCAAGTCATTGTTCATAAAATGGGTGTCAAACCACCATACAAAGCCTTGTACACATCCTTAGTTAACTCAAGAATTTAACTTAACAATCACAATCCTCATTTAACAGTTGGTCTGGAAGACTTGATCATTAGAGACTTTCCCAATTTGCCAAATCACAAATTAAAACAATTTAAAGCAAATGGAAATACACATCTATCATTTGGATATATTGAATCCATATGCATGAGTTTAAAAACAACATATTTAAATATCTTCTTAACAGAAGATACATTTAAAATCAATAAAAATAACTATTTCATTTAATCTATTTTTTTTTATATTTTCTCAATTTCACTATAAACATTATATTCTATAATTTCTCAATCATAATTTTCATAAGCAACATAATTTTAAGAAAATATATTTTATATTAAAAATTCCAAAATTATTTTCTTAATGTAACATATATAACATTATATAGATATTCAAATTATAAATATATATTTATAAATATATATATATACATATGTATGTATACAAATACAAAAATATAAATATAAATGAAATTCGCGTTTAACATAAATCAATAAATATTTGTTTGAAAATAAAGATTAAAACAAAATAAACTTAAGCTTTTATAACCGCCGGCGCAGCCCGCTGCCTGGGAAGGCCGCGGACTTTACAAGGGCTGTGCCCAGCAGCCCTGGTGGTGCGCAGCCATGGGGGCTGCACCTCCATAAAGGGGTGAGGGGAGGGTTTTGGCCCTCCCCAAACCCACTGTAATATTTTTTTTTTAAATAAAACTTTCATTTATTAATTCTGCGGAAATTTCCTCCGCATCTCGGATTTCGGTCCGGAATTTTTTTAAATAAAATTCGCCCATACGGCGATTCACAAAATTTGTTAAAATAATAAAATTTCAATTCACCTGTATAAAGATTTTTCTATAATCTTGTATAAATAAAAGGGGTTTTCACATTCCAATTTATATATGAAATGGAATGTATGTATAAATATATATATACATATATATTTAATATATATAAATTTATATTTATACAAATTATCTAGGGATTTTACACAGATAATTATAGACAGGGTTTTAAAAAGGGAAATAGGAAAAACTGTATATTTCCGTACAAAATTTAATTTCTCAGAGGTTTAATTTCTCTTTCAAAATATATTTTCCTCACAAAACTTTAAATACAGAGAAGATTCTACAAAAGCTTTCTAAAATCTTCAAATTTTTTCACAGCAAAGCATAATTTTCTTCCTACAGAAATATATACCCTTTCAAAACTAACAAATTAACATTTGCAAGATAAATACCTGTTTTCCTTTGCTTATTGGTGAAGAAACCCTCTGTAGCCTCTGATGCCTGTAGCTTCCTATTTCTTCCCGTACAACAAATCCCAATCCAAAAATTCAAACAAAAGATTTTCCACAAATATACAGTGTTTCAAAATAGCACAAATAGAGAAATTTTGCAAAAGCTCTGATAATTTTCCTGTGAGGAAATTGAATAGCCTCTGTGCAATCCCAGATCCACCATAAACTCCGTAAACAAATTTCCTCAACAACCAACAATTATTGCACTCCCACACATGTCGAGAAGTGGTTGCAAAATATCTCAACCACTTCTCGGCAATCTTTTCCAATTTTCAATTGCATGCAATAATTTATTTAATTTAAATTTTAATACTCAAATTTCAATTTCCATGCATTTATTTTATTTTAAATTCAAAAATCAAATTTCAATTGCATGAATTTATTTTTATTTTAATTTAAATTTCCAATTTCCACAATTCATTTAATTTTCAAATATTAAATCTATTTACACACAATTTTTAAAACAATTTAATTTTATTAATTAATTTATTTAATTAAATAATTTAATCTTTTAAGACCAAACCATTTAACCAAATAAGCTAATTAATTAATTAAATAACAAACACTAATTTCTTCAACATTTATAAATTAATTTAAATAACAGTAAATAAAATATAATAAACTATTATATAAAATTGACATTTTTTCCTTTCAACAAATTTATCCAAACAGAAAAATGACAAAACAACCTATGACTCAGAACTCAAAACAGACGATTGTACTAAGACCAGGATTATAGATTAGACTAGGGTGAACCAAACTACTATCTCCCGATCAACATTTTCGTTGAGTCTTGACACGCTCAGACCTGAGTACCCAAGTGGAGTCGGTGTCATGTACCTGCAATTCCTGCAACCAAACAATAACATGCATACAAATATATATAAAAATAAAGCATTAAACAGACACCGTGCGGAGAAAATCACGGATATCACAGGGCACTCGCAAGCGAGTGATGCGATTCCGTTCTCCACACCAATACACTTCACATCAAACTGACGAAATGTATTAACTGTTAGTCCATCATAAACATGTACATAGCAATAATCAACTGAAAGTAAACATCTACGCTATCTCAAATCATATCTGAAATCAATCATCACCAAACAATGTATCATCATGTCACAAAATAAATCCACTATCGCTCAAAACCAACGATCAAAATATCCAAACAAGGTATCATAGTCTACAGTGTAAAAACATAACAACAAAAAGCATATGCATAAATAGAGGGGTACTACATTGAAGATCAATTGGAAAGCAAAATTGAGGAAAGTTGCAAAGTTGTCAAAGATGCAAGAAAAGTTGCCAAATCATAGAAATTGAGCTACAGGTTTTATTTTCAGCTTTTCGATAGTGCCTGACTAGAACCTGAGAGTGCAGACTAAGAAAAACAAAACCCAGAAACAGATTTTCTAGAGCCGTAGCCAAGACCAATTCGCCATAGGGCAAATGAGTAAAGTAAACAAACCAACAGATCCAATAATGTACAAAAGTCATAAGAAAACATAAAAAGGAAAGAAAAGTTCCTTTTATAGTCCACAATACTAGACGATATGTTTTTGGGTCTACAAAATGTTTTAAGTATATGAGACTACCTCGTACTCTCAATATGCAGGAGGCACTTAACTTGTGTTTCACAATACAAGGTGTACATACCCTACCCCCTGCACGATTTGAACTTGTGACCTCTCTTTCAAGATTACAAGTTCTCCACCACCAGATCAACTCAGGAGTACTAAAATAATCTATCACAACAAGAAATAAATGGATCTAAAATACATGAGATCTACCTTACAACATATTATTAAAAAAATCCTAAATGACAATTGTATAGAGAAAAGTTTTCTACCTTGCTCTAGCACGAGGGTGTATATACCCAATCTCAAACCTTCCCACAAAAGCCCAAAAGAACAACGTTTTGTCTTGCAAAAGGACGGTTACAGCCCCTACTTTAATCTGCCTTGCAAACAATGGTATCTATTTTTTTTTGTCTGATAGAAAAAGTCTTACAACACATCAACTTGGCAGCAATGGGCATGCCTATAAAGGCCTAGACAATAGTAACGTCATAGTTTATTAGAGCTCTTGAGGACATTTTTATATGGTGGCCTATCCATTATGCCATTCTTGTAATGCGGCAAGATTCAATTCATTCCAAGGAGGACAAATTATGTCATTCTTATTTTAAAAATGTGTAAAATTAAAAATTAAAAGTTCTTTACATTACTTTTAAGTAAATTATCGTATACTCAAGTTATATTAAAAAAAATTCTTGTTTGAGATTTAATCATCTGGATGGATTTTTTCAAAAAAATTTAAATGAGATCATATCTCGTCTTTTTTTTGTGTTGGTCTTTCAATCAAAAATAAATAAAATTGGTGAATTCATTTAGAACCATTCAAATTTACCAAAAGATCAAATCCTTTTGACCAATTTTCTTTACAAATATCGAGATAAAACAAATAATTTTTCTATTACACACGACTGTATGGGAAAAAAAAGCTCATTTTCAAACCTGGATACATCCGAGAAATGTTTTACTAGATTTATCTAATATGTAACAATTGTTAATAGTGCAGAGTAGCCTTCCATTCCCACTAACCAGTCATGGCATCTACCTGGAAATAATGCGTACCAAACTGTAAACCACATCTCTTATTAATTTAAGATTATACGATAAGTCTACATGGAGATGAATTTCTTTTATTCTGCTCAAAGATATTAATATATCATTATATAATAAAATCAGAATATTATACAATAAAACCCCTGTTTATGTTAATCAGAACTTACAAACCTAGAATTAAAATGGGAATGAACAAGAATAAATCTGCACCTTATCTGGAATTTAAAATATATGTGATTGCTCCAAACAAACTATTCCAAACCGCTTAACTTGAAACTACAATGAAATTGTCCCATTCCAATCGCAAGCCCCTCAAACCGCTTAACAGTTGTGGAGAATGTAAACAAATTTAAAAAGAATTGAATAGATAAAAATTCTGTAAGCATGACTGGAAGACCAACCATGTGTACATATGCACTAAATCTGTTAATAGAAAAGCAAGGACAAAAGAAGCCAACAATGTGCAGCTTAATTGAAATCCATGAACATTTATTTCTGACATAAAAATTTTGACAATACGGAAGAGAAACTTCACTTCTTTCTAAATTAAGAAAAGTGAAGCACTCAAAACAAGCAGTAAGAGTTAAACTACTTGATAAATGAACATTTTATACACAACAAAATCATAATGTTAATGCATTTAGCGAATGATTCAGACCTGTAAGGTGTAGATTCAAACCAAAGGGTTTGGCGGACAGAAATCTGGATTGTCATTCTCTATTGCACAGAAATCTGGATTTTTATTGAATGAGACTGACGACGAATTCCATAACTTGAATCACGACTTGGGTAGGCATAGCTTTACCTGATTATTGCAGATGTTTACCGCATGAAGGGGCAATAGACTATCAAACACAACTGGAATGATGGAACAGAGAGGTTCGATGAACTCAACAGCAAAACGGTTAAACAAAACTTGCATCTGTTAAGAGAAATCAATCCTTGGCTTCAAAGCATTGATTACATGTTCATCAATATATTGCATACATGGAACAATTAAAATCATAAAATATACATATTTATCATATTTTCTCACCGATTAGTCATGTATTTTATTCAAGTAAAGGCCATTCACCAGCAAAAGAACCTATGTTGATTTGGAAACGATCGTCTGACACTCTTAAACTGCAAATATAACTTAATTCTTCCATCGTTCTTCATTACTTTTATGAAGAGAATCTAGATTTAACAGAATATATCACCTATTAAAATGAGAAACGGGGTGATGTAAGAAAATTCTGATTTAACAAGATAAGGTTTTTATGTTCACAGGTTCTCACTTCCATCTCAGCATAATAAATAAAAATAAACAATATAAATAAAATAATAAAATATAAATAATTTTAAAGCCAAATATAATAATTCTAATACAAAATAAAATGTTTTTTAAATAATAAAACTAATTTATTTTTTTAAATAAATGTATTTAAGATAGAAAAGACAAAATGTCAAAAAGAGAGGGTTAACTTTTAAGATTATTTTGATACTTGATTTAAAACATAAATATTAATAATTATAGAAAGATAACAAGACTAGAATTGACTCTTAATTTTTTACAAATTTCTAAACTTATTTTGATTAACGACACTTCAAGTAGTTTGATATATTTGAAATAACATTGTCTACTTGTCATTGGATGAGTTAAAGAGGTTCTATAAATGATCTACGAGGCACAATACCTTTTGAGGGTTTTGTAAATAAGGTAGCAAGCTAAGTGTGCATGGGAAATTCTAGGTTAAACTTGATTGAGTTGGAATACTCTTTGTATGGATGACCTCCCAAAAAATCTCAATGCTTCATCACATCCCTTTGAGCATCACTTAGAAACATGAATACTAAATGAACCATTTATATTTATTAAAAATAAAACTGTCATTATTTATAATGTGAACAAGCATTACATCTTTTGATTTTGCTGGTCTTCGTTTTTCGGTTGTTGTTAGTTTTCTGATGTCTCATTTCTTGTGAGACTTCTCTTTTTTGCCTCTATGGCTGGATTGTAATGGGTGCGGACCCTTCCCGCCTTTATCTTAATCAAAACATTGCAACAGTTTTAATAATTTCTATAGTAAGAAAAGACAATTACAATTAGAAGATAGCAATCTCCATAACACGAGCTTGGTGAAGATCGCAAATTCAAAACAATTTGCAAGAGCTTTTGCATTTCAAATGAAGATACCGGGTTAAAGCCAAACTCCTTGAAACAAATCATCAAAAAAGTAGCAAATAAAGTTTTGCCTGATAAAAATAGCATGGACAATAAATCCAGAGATATGAGGCAAATTACTTTTACTAAGTACCAAGTAGCTCTTTCCAGCGGGCGTAGCCTACAATTATAAAGAATAGTGCAACACATCCCGACAGAACAGTTCCCCATAAAGGAAAAAATATCCCATTAATGTTATTGAGAGGAATTTTTATATTCATCCCACCTATTGCTGCTATCAAAGTAGCAAGGGTTATCACAAAGCTTGCTATTGTGAGAGTAAGCTGCAACTGAATAAGTTCATTACGTTGGTTATCCAGCTGAATATTCACATAATCTTCTGTGTCATCAATGTATTCACGGACCTGGATGACATCAAAGAACAAACAGTATTAATCTAAAGATCAAGAAAAGTGATAAGAAAATTATGATATTCCTCAACCTAAAACTTAGAAAATGAGCAAAAGGATATATGAGATCAAAATAAATAGCTTCAAACGATTCTCTAGTGTGCGTGTATATTTATAGAAAGCATGAAGATAGAAAGTAGGGAAGGTAAAGAATTATTCCTTCTTTCTACTAATTCCACATACATCTATTTTTTGGTGAACTGTCTTTGATCCAAAACAATTAATTAGCATACACGTCACTGAAATCATGAAATGACATTTGGACCACAAATCTTGTTTAACTCTCTGTGGGTTGTTTTTCCAACAAAGGGCTCTTTGGATGCAGAGGGATAGGAGAAACGAGGAAATTTCCATGGGGCATTGAAGAGGCCTCACTGACTTCCATTGTAAAATAATTTCTAGCTCTATTGCATTCCAGGTTCCTGATCAGCTAGGTCTTGATGAAGATAATCTGTCTGTTTTTCAGATTTCTTGTAGGAGAAATCAGTACTCTGGTCAGAGGACAATCCAAAGTGTACAACAGATATAATAACGGATAAATGATGTTTATTCTGAATCAACTCATCGAAACCAACAGGAATCTGATCCAAATGATGATTTGTAAATTGATGAAAAAGGATGGCCAATCAAGTAACGGCCTCCTGTTCATTTCAGAAGAACACAATTACTCATCTATTGAGCAGCCAGTACTCATACATAGCCTGCAGCCGACGATGGAATTAATTTAAAAGAACTTACTTAGCTTTTAAACGGTGTTCAAAGGTAGTCTTCTGCTGGCAAATTTTACGATTTCAAAGAGAGTACAAATATTGATTGATAACTCGGTAGCTGAATATCTGGTCTGTTCGTATTTCAATATATCAAGAAAACATGAGTGACCTTTCCTTTTAGGACATAACTCTTTCATGTGCATTCTAAATTCATTAAATTCAAATGTTAAGCCGCAGGAAATGAACTCTAGGGGATGAAACTGATATTTCCCGTTCTCAAGTAAAGTAGAAGTTTGATCTTCCCAAATTTAAATACGTTGTATCAATGTGCATTTTCTTGTAAACGTGATTTCGTGTACCCTGATCTTATATCATTGTTAAATTGTTATTTCTCACGTCCACATTCCTAGAAGTTAGCCAAGAAGCATACTTGGCTTATAACCCTTAACCTTTATACTTGTAGAGAAACATATTCCCCAATCCATCAGTCTGTCTTTTATGTTTTAGTGCACTTGCGTTCGTGGTGAGGAGCACCTTTTCACCTCCATGGTTCTATTTTGTAAATGATTCCATTTTCCATTTGTATAAGTCATTTCAAAGTCATTTGATGAATATTAGGCAAAAAAATGTAAAATTGTCAACAAATAATGTCAATTTGCAAAAAGTGTAAAAGTTACAATTAGGGAATTAAAAGATCATTAGGGACTAAACATGGGTAGGAAGTTGGAAATCAATTAAAAACTGATCATACATGGTGTAAATGCCTTTAAAAAGGTTTTTGTAATCATTTTGTGGTCGTTGGTGATTGAATCCTTGGATCTAATAATGAAAAAACTTTGATTTTATGCATATTTTCACAGAAATTCTCTAGTTTTTGGTGTTGCACGGCCATTTATGGGCTGGAGTACATTTCTAATTGTTTTCATGTGTTAGTTCTCTCAATCACCTTCCAAATAAACTTTGTCTCATGCAAATTTGTGTTGATTTGTGGAAGTTATGGTGGTTTTATTGACTGCAATTTTCTAGATTTCTCTGTAACAGTCATGTTGCAGAAAATTGTAGGTGCAGGTACAACTTCCAAATGAACTAAATCATATATGGTTGGATAGAGGAATGAGTTAGCTTTCTTTTGGCATTGGTTTGAGGTCATTTCATTGAATATTAATAAAGTTATACTCATTTTGGTAGAAATTGTCAAGTTCAGATTTTGATAGGGCAGCAAGCTTTCAAAAATTCATAACTCCATTTATATTGATTGGAATCCTCTGAAAATTGGTTTGTAAGTCAATTATATTGTGTTCTTCAAGATTATTGAGGTTTCAGGTGTAAGTGTTGAAGATTTTGGTTCATTAGGTGATGCCCTAGCATTGTTACAATGCTTGGAAGAGCAATCAAGAGGGTTACAAATTGGTATTTGATAAAAAATCTTGAATAAAGTTTGGAGAATGGTCTAATATAAGTGTGCAGACCTATTTACATTTGTTTGTAATATTATAAAGGAGAAATGGGCTTGGGTTTGTATAGTTCGTTGTTTGTGTGGTCTAAAGAGACCTAGTTGTTGATTTGGATAGTCAACTTTGGAAAATTCACACTTTTGAAATACTTAAGTTGATGAAAGGGCTTGGATTGAACATTGTGATGTTGCTAAGATGTTTTGTAGAATCAATAAATTATTTGGTGCCTTGCTTTCTGTTTGAGTGCTTTGGAATCAAGGTTTTGTGAAGGGAAACCGGAAAAGTGAATTTGAGATGAGAAATCAAACAAGGTCTCTTTGAGTTTTTGTTAAATGAGATTGAAAGTTTAGTTTTCTTCCTTTGTTCTGCATCAGTTCATGCTCAAACTCTAACCAGAGTAAAACATTATTTTAAAAAGTTTAACAAAAAGAAACCAAACAGAATCATAAAGGATGTAAGGAGAACGAAATACTGTTAATGGTACATTTTGTCTATTGCAATCTTGTAAACGTGATTTCATGTACCCTGATTTTGCATAATTGTTAAATTGTTATTTCTCATTTCCACATTCCTAGAAGTTAACCAAGAAGCATACTTGGCATATAACCCTTAACCTGTAGAGAAACATATTCCCGAACCATCAGTCTGTCTTTTATGTTTCAGTCACTTCGTTCGTGCTTAAACTCTAACTAGAGTAAAACATTATTTTAAAAAGTTAAACACAACAAACCAAACAGAATCATAAAGGATGTAAGGAGAAATAAATACTGTTAATGGTACATTTTGTCTATTGCACATGTTTCTATACAAGTCAAAAAGCTAATCCACGTTATAATATTGAATTTACCCCAATTTACCCTAGCTCATGGTAAAATTGGTACAAGGAAATATACACACCGACAAAATCTTGTTTCGAGTTCCATCAACTTGCATGAAATAGGCCTCCAACAGCATCTCAAGGTCTTCCACATCATTTTCATCCCCAGCAACACTATTAATAAAGCTAGAAGTGCTCAATTGGCGAGAATTTAAGGGAGACAAATAGGGGGTAATAGCTAAACCACTTTGACCTCCGGCTGTCACTGAAGCTTCCAACTGTTGACTCTGTAGATACTTCCGAGTTAAATACAAATCAGCCATATCTTCATCATCATCTAGAAGATGTTCGAGTTCATCCCTTACCTGTTCAAATGGATCAAAATTGAAAATAAATAAATGCTGCTATATGTAGGACATATATCCCTAATTTCCTGAGCAGAACTATACATATATAGATATATGTATATAAAATTATGAGAAATGACACCACATTTTTTTAAATGACTTTTATGCCTTGTTATTCAGTAGAAACCACATAATAGTAAAGTTCAGTCAATGTGATGTATTTTTGAATCTGGGTTGTTGTATTGATCAATATTTCAAGACATTTTTCTTCATATCTATGAATGATAAGATATGGCATTTTCTTCCGTATCTTACTTCAATCCAACATATGACATGAACATAAACCATGAGATCGCTTATCTTTTATATGCAGCTTCCTTTTCTTCCTTTTTCCTCTTCCAAAGAAAAGTTTGGACTTACGTTACAGGCTAAATACAACATACATCAAGAATAATGAGAAGCCATATTATGTCTCCCTACCCAAGCAAGAAAAAACAGATTGTGTTCAAAATCAAGCTCCACAATTTATTTTCCCAAGCAGTAAGATCTTGGCATAAACTTGAGTAGCTAGACAAACCTACAAAGGTTCATGCTACAAGAATATTTCTTACAACCTTTAGAAATAGCCTTACATATCACAATCCAAATAAACGAAAGAATAAATAATTATATCAAATACCCCAAGATTCATGCAGACGGTGTACAAAATCAGTGATAACCAAGACATAGTTTCCTCTATTGGACAAGCTGAATCCCAAGAAAAGATACAATGCAACCACAAACTAATACTAAGCTACAGCCATCTACTTTCAATCCCAGAAAATATGCTGTTAAGCCTTCTTACCTGCCACACCATACACATAGGCAATCTCAAAGACAAATTCAGCTAATCTATGTTTGTTAGGAATGCCTTTAACCAAAACCTGCATTAGCCATTATGTAAAGGATACTGTTGACCTCTATTATGAACATGGTTTGACCATATCCAGAGTCAATGCTAATCAAATGAACACCTATCTAGTTGAAACGGTAGCTACTGATTTTTTTATGAGTACTCTCTAGTGACTGGCCAAGAACTTGCCTAGGACTAGTTGTACCTACAAGATTAGCTAGTGGAAGTAGTAACTACCAAGATTTTTGAATATTTCCTCTTCAATTGAGCAGGCACTTGGCTAGATCTGATTGTCCTTGCCACAGGTCTAGATGATGGGTTCAACATCGTGATCTCATGGCTGAATGCTGATATGGTGAGGTCATGTAAAAACTATTTTCCTTTACCAATTGTCTTAAAGCATGCTCTAGTGCTAGTACTGCATTTCAATAAGAGTTATTTACTTGTATCAATAGTCTCAAAGCATGCTCTAATGATGGTACTGCATTGCAGACCAAAATGCTGAGAGCTGGTAAACAAAGGGAAAGTGCAAGTGTGTTGTGTGGAGCATGGAAAATGCCAATGTAGTAATCGAAGTGGTTTAAGTGTTTAAAACTCCCAAGTGAGAATGTATAAATCAACATACCATAAACAAAAATTATATTTATCTTATTGATAGACTAAGTCCAAAGCACCTTGCAAGATCCGCATTGTGGTTTTTAGAGTTATCAAATCTGAGAACAACTGCAGTGGCCTTCCTTTTTAAATCATCCACTATTATTATAATTGACAATAACACCATCAATAACCAAGCTCACTTCAAGCATCTCTCTCAAATTCCTCTGCCATTCCTTATAACTCATCTGAATTCACTACCAGCCAAATTAATTCTAACACACATTTACAATTGCAAACAAGACAATAAAGCTTCCAAGAAAACAGAAAGAAAAAATTCACTGATTATTAGATTTCTTGAGGTTTGCCAAATTTGACTTCTGTATTAATATATTTAAATTATTGATCTCAATTTCAAATAGAAAGAAATATGGAATTAATTGTGGTTGTGTAGAAGCAGAGCTCACAGGGAGATCAAGTCTCAAATTGTAACACATTCATCAAGGAAAAGCAGCTATGTCTATAAATGGAATTGAATTACAAAGAGAGATCACAAATGTGGCAAACAATTATGTGCAAATGTCCAACGTGGGTGTATTTTGGTATTAGTTTTGTTGCTGATTAGCACAAATCCTGAAATAAATACAAGTGCTTTGTGGCCAAGAGGGCATAAATGAACCACATAATGCACACAACACATGAAAGATATATGAGAAATTCTAACAAAATAAGATTGATATTCAATGTCATAGAATGGGAGAAATCAATAACAATTATCCTAAGTTACCGGTTCGGGTTCGGGGACGGGTTCAGGTACGAGAACCCGGTACGTGGGTATGGGGAAAATTTTTTTAGGGGTGTGGGTACGTATGGGTACGTGTGTATATATATATATATATATATATTAATAATTTATATATTATAAATATATATATATATGCCATAATTTATATATACAAACAAGAGAAACATAGAGAATGTAAAACCAAATCATTTATAGTATGATACTTGATCATTGATCAA
This sequence comes from Sequoia sempervirens, assembly GCA_007258455.2. NCBI lineage: Eukaryota > Viridiplantae > Streptophyta > Pinopsida > Cupressales > Cupressaceae > Sequoia > Sequoia sempervirens. The sequence goes on along the minus strand of VDFB02040272.1, from coordinate 24,108 downwards.
TGCCAAATGCCAAAGATAAATATTAAATGCCAATTGATAGTTGAAAAATATTCAAATAAAATTACTGAATTACAAAATGTAGTTCATGAAACATTGAAAATTTGAAACATGATTCAATGTTCATTGTTCATATGCTCATCAATCATCAAAAGGATTGTCAGAATCATCATGACTTGGATTTTGAGTGGTTTCAACTTCAAAATCATCATCATTTGAACCCAAAGCGGATCCAACACCATGTGATATGTCATCAATATCACCCACATCATCCATAGTGGCTCTAACAAGATCCTGAATGGTTGCATCCAAGTCAGTAGACTCGGGTGCTACATCCCAAAGCCTCGCTGCCCCCTGCCTGTATTGAGGATCCCTACGTGACAGAAGACGCAAATTGGAATGAATATACACTAAGTCTTCAGCTCTTTTTGCAGCCAACCGGTTACGCTTCACTGAGTGGATAAAGGAGTATGTATCCAATTCCGTTCGCGGCGAAGAGCTTGCAACCTGGAGAGAAAACCAACAAAATTAAAAATAAAATAAAAAATGCAAGATAAATTCAAGAATGTTAAGTGTTAAATTTTACAATACAAGTGGCAAAAAAAAAAAACTTACTTGTGAGAGGATCTTGATTGCAAGAGGTTGGAGGTACATATAATCTTGACCATGGAGGTACCACCATGTAAGACCATCCATTTTGTATTGGTCTCTAGCAACAGAAGCGGTATGATTTTTTGATTTTCCTGTGACAAACATTCCAAATTCTCTCATGACACTTGCATGCACTTCTGGATCACTGAACATTCTACTAAATGCCGTCTTATACCCATTAGCAACTTCAGCATCTCTATATGGCGGTATTCTCCCTGGGATAGAAAGCACTTCAGTGGTATAGTACCTCGGAGATAGGGCATATGCAAGGAGGTGCAATGGAGTTGTCATCTTGTTCCAACGATGAAGAACAATTGCTTCCACCCTTTTGTACAAGGTGTCTTCAGGATCATTCTCTTTTTTTTGTATTTCTATTTTTATTTTTTCCAACATTGTGTCCATGCTATCATAGACATCCCCCAAGCATGGTTCATCTGTATCAGCAAACCGAAGCATAGACATGATAGGTTCGGTGAATTCCAATACATAATTCACACGATCCCACCAATCGTCATTCAAGATCAATGCCTTGACTTTTTGGGCCCTCTCTGAATTTGATTGCTTCCATATACTCCATTGGTTGCTAATAACCATTTGACTCAATGCATCTTTCACCTTCACAAGTCGTCTCAGAACAATTGTGTGAGATGCAAACCGGGTCTCGGCAACCTAAGAACATGTTAATAGTAAGTTAATAACACATTTAAAATATGTAAATAATGCAAAAAATTATTTTATTCAATTATGTAAAACATGACATAAATGATAAATGAAACTAAATATATTAAATTTTAAAATTTACCTTCAACAATTCCAATGTTGAAAAAGTTCTGAAAATTGCTTGTGACATATGGTGGTTTGTCACAAACATCTGGATCTCCTCAGACTCCTGGTATATTTCTTTCACCCACTCTATTTGGGTGCCAATTGCTTGCATCACCAAATTGAGGGAGTGTATAGTGCACGGTGTCCAAAAGATGTGCTCATATCGGCCTCTACCAAAGCACCTGCAGCCCTGCAAACTTTTGCATTGTCCGTAACTACTTGGACAACATTTTCACTACCCACCATCTCTATGGAGTCAATGAGAATCCTGGAAATGAACATTGCATCTTTCACTTGCCCTTCACAGTCAACCGCCCTCAAAAACATTGCCCCCTTGGGGGACACCGCAATAACATTAATCAATGGACGGTTTTTGCAATCTTTCCATCCATCGGAAACAATAGATACACCTGTTTCAACCCAAGAATCTCTAATTGGTTTTAGTTGGGCCTCTACATATTTCCTCTCTTTTTGCAATAAGGTGGTACGCACCTTTTCATACCCAGGACTTGTGAAATCAGGAGGTGCACTATTTATTGCTGACACCATGTCCTTCCAATATGGTGATCTCACCAAGTTGAATGGAAGACCATTGGCATAGAGGCAACGTGCAATTTTTTCTTCAGCTATATCTCTTGCCTCCATTTTAAATGCTTTCTCTAATGGACCTCTCTTGCGGGTGGTGGTTTCTGGTTCTTCATCTTCTTCTTCCGTAGAGGGTATAGACAAGAAGGGATGTCTAGAGGGCCTAACTATCTGATGAGTGGGTAATGTTTGTTTTTTCTTCCCGGAACTATAACTAGTTTGTTTTCCTCTTGCAATTGAATTGTCGGCATCTTCTTGTTCTTTTATAAATCCTGCTATTTGTACAGTAGATAACCCCTTCTTATCTGGACCCACACACATGTTAATCCCTTTACCACCAGGGCCCATAAAATGAAGTTTACTCGGTAGTAGGAGCTATTATATTGTGCATTGCAAAAATTACACTTCCAAACAAACCCCCCACCTCCAGGAATTTGTGAAATTCGTGTGGTATGTCTCCATAAAGGAGATCCTTTATCAATTTTAAACTTTTGGCTTCCATCCCCACCCAGTGAACTTTGACTACTTGCCATTGTTGCAATCTATAAAAAAAATGAAAAAAAAATATATATATTTGAAAAACTTCTTCACAAACTTGAAAAAATTCATCAAAAACTAAGAAACTTAAAAAAAATCATCAAAAGATTGAAGAATAGGCTTTAAATGCATACCTTGAACACTTAAATCTCCTTTGTAGAAGCTATTTGCCACTCCACAATCGATCTCCTTCAACTGCAATCGCCTCCCTTCAAAATGCTAAGATGGACACAAATTATGGAGAGAGCAAAATGAGAGGTAAAAATGAAATGCTTTAGTGTTAAAATGCCTCATATTGGGTCGTTTTAGGGTTTTGTAGCAAAATAGAAATTAAAAAATTGTTTTTTATTCACTTTTGGGCCCACTTTTGAAGTGCTGGGCCGTGGGTTCGCAGGGGTTCGCCCAGGTACGCGGCTGGTACCCCCGGGTCCGCGTACCCACGGGCCTGGTACTCGCTGGGTACGCACAGGGTGCGTGCCCAGCGCGTACCCACAGGCGAACCCGTACCGGGTTCGCACCCGAACCGGGTTCGAGGCCTGTGGGTACGAATCCGGTAACACAACAATTATCTATAGGTATACAAAATTAAAATTTATCTAGGCTAATACCAATCCAAGATATAGTAAAGTTGTCATTGACACTAAAACTAGTCTTAACAGTAGGGCTAATCATATACATTAGAAATGTGCAATCAATAGTTTTTTAAATTATATGTTGCATTAATATACTTATCACCGTTGAATAAGACACTTGTTTTGTGGCTCTTTGCATTCTTGAGGTTAGTCAGTCCTCTTATAAGTCATTTCCCTTAAATGTAGATTCTTCTCTTACACGACTCTTCACTTGTATATTACAGAATTATACATCAGACCATCAAAACAGAGCAGAGAAGAGATGTTTTTTTTCCTGCAGTTAGTTTTCTTCATGTTGTAGTCATAGTATTCCATAGTTATTCTTCCCCAGCAGAGATATCATCATACAGCTTGGCATCATAGCCATCATAGCTTTCAGAAATGTATCCCATTCTTTCATATGGGACTCCACTTGCATCTCTTCAAATATCATCTAAGTTACCGGTTCGGGTTCGGTTTGCGGGTTCAAGCAAAAAAATTTGGGGTTGGGTTTATTTTGGGTTTGTTAATACAAAAACATATAAAAATCAGAAATATATACATATTTGCAGCAGTAATTAAGTTCAAAATACACCACCATATTAATAGTCAAATTAAATAGCAAAAATACACCACCAATTTCATAGTCAAATAATAAAATATTAATGAAACTCATATGTCATGATATAGATTAAAGTTCAAACATAATATGTCAAGTGTCGACAATCAGCCATCATTGATCATTGATCAAATATCATATGGGTCATCAAAAATATCATCATCACCATCCATATTAGATGATGTATGTAGTGGTAAATTAGAAGAACCACAAATAGTGCCAATGGCACTTACACTAGCACTCTCATGCTCACTAGCTGGCTCATAGTCATCATCAACATCAAGTGCAGCAAAGTGGCTTGTGGAAGTATCCAAGTCAAGACGCTCTAGCTCAATATCCCACTTCCTTGTGTCTCCTTCTTTGTAGGCACTTTGTTTGTGTGTAAAGAGCTGCAAGTTTGAATGCACATACACCAAGTCCTCTGCCTTTTTTTAATGTAGTCTATTGTGCTTTATTGAGTGGATAAAGGAGTATATGCTCCAATTCCTCTCAAATGAAGATGAACTAGCAACCTATTAAGACCAAATTAAATAGTTAAGAGTAACAAAATTTAACTAATTAAAATATAAATAGAATTATAAAATATAAAACTTAAATTTAAAAGATAAAAGATTTTGACTATAACACTTACTTGGGATAAAATTTCGATTGCAAGAGGTTGTAGCTACGTGTATGCTTGGCCATGGAAGGACCACCAACTATGAGCATTGACCATGTACTTGTCTCAAAGAGCATCAAAGCCACAATCACTGGAGCATGCAAAACCCATGAACTCAGCCCTCACTACATCACATTGGTCATGATCACTGAAGAGTCTACGAAGTGTTGCCTTGTACCCTTGAGCCACTTCAGCATCTCTATATGGAGCAACTCTTGTTGTCACAAAAAGTCACTGAGCACTATAGTATTTGGGACTCAATCCAAAAGCAAGAAGATGTAGCGGAGTCGTCATTTTGCTCCATCTCTCTACAATGATTTTGTGTAGCTCTTTGAAGAACTTTTCTTCAAGATCTTGCTCTTTTGCATTGATGATGGCTTTCATCTTCTCAATCATTGAGTTGATGCCATCATATACTTCACCCAAACAAGGTCTATCCATGTCAGTATAACGGATCATGCTCAATATGGGCTCAATGAAACTAAGGAGATACTCAACACGATCCCACCAAATGTCATCTAAGATCATTCGCTTAACCTTAGTTGCCCTTGCAGTGCTAGATTGCCTCCATATGGACCAATTAAGGTTGATGACCATGATAGAGAGTGCCTCACGAACCTTCACAAGTCGTCTCAACACAATTGTGTTGGAAGCAAAATAGGTATCAGCAACCTATTTGAAAATCAAAATAAAATAAATTTAAATTTACAAAAATTAAAATAAAATTAAAAATATTACTAAAGTGAATTGTGAAACATGTTTATTATTTAATTTACCTTCAACAACTCCAATTTCGAGAATGTTCTAACTATGCCTTGTGACATATGGTGGTTGCTGATGAACATTTGGATGTCTTCAACCTCAGCATGCATCTGTTTGATCCAATCAATTTTGTTGCCAATTTTTTCTAGCATTAGGTTGAGGGAGTGGACAGCACAAGGTGTCCAAAAAAATGTCTGAATACCGCTCCTCAACCAATAACCCAATCGCCCTACAATGTTTTGCATTGTTTGTTATAACTTGCACAACATTTTGAGGGCCCAATTCATCAATAGCTTGACAAAGAATGTTAGCAATAAATGCACCATCCTTCACCTCTCCTTCACAATCCACTGCTCTCAAAAACATTGCCCCTTTAGGGGACACTGCAATAACATTGATGAATGGGTGATTTTTTGCCTCTTTTCATCCATCAAAAACGATGGTCACCCATGTTTCAATCCATGAATCCCTTATGGGCTTCAAGGAGTCCTCTACAAATTTCACCTCTTTATCTAATAAGGTGCTACGCACCTTACAAAACCTGGGCCCTTATACCCTTTTGGAGCCTCATTAATAGATTTCACCATTTTTTGCTAATATGGTGAGCGAACAACATTGAATGCCAATCCATTCACATAGACACATCTCGCTATGTCTTGATCAGCAATCTCTCTAGCCTCATTCTAAAATGAAATTTCCAATGGTCCATTTGATCTCTTATGTGTAGAGGCCACAATTTGCTCTTTAGGTATGGAAATAAATGGATGGCTCTTTGTAGGTGGAAAATGAGAAGGTGATGTAGGGGGCTTCATCCCTCGAGATCCTTTCTTTATCAAAGGATGATTTGATCTATGGCCTTTTAAAGTATTATTGTAATATTTAACGATCATCTTAGTTGTTAGTTAGTCATTAATTAGCTTTCAGTTAACTTAGTTTGCTTCAATAACTTTTTGTTTTTGCTTTAGCCCTCTCTTTAGTTAACGACATGGTTACCCCAAGTTTCCGGGACAAGGACGGCAGGGGACGGCGGGACGAGTCCCCAAGTTTCCGATTTTTGAGGCCAAAATTAGGGACGGCTATATAAAAATATAGGGAAATTTTAAATATTCATATGATAAGATGGATAAGGCATGCATAATACACATTATAGAACATTAACATATAACATTTGTGTTCAACATTGTGCCAATACTCAATACGCATTCAAAATTAACATACACGAATTATGAAACAACCTCCAAGTTATGAATTATAAACTTATATCAAAATGCCCAAAGGCTACATTGCTGCCATATAGTTTTAAAGTTTGCTATGAAAATCAAAATACAATATCGTATGTCAATAATGAATACAAAATAAACAAAGAGCACTGCTGCCCCTAATCATTTCTCATAAGCGCATCAAAATCAAAGTCATCCTCTGAGTCACTGCCACTATGATGCTCCTCCTCATCCAATGGAACCCCAACCAAACCCTCAGCTGTCTCCTCCTCATCTACTTGTGCCGCATCCTCGGGATCAATATCCCACCGTAGAGCTGGAGTCTGTTGATACTCTGGAGTTTGCCGATCCTAAAGCCGAAGAGCACTATGAACGGCCACTAGCTTCTCCGCTCATCTAGAGGTAAGTATATTCCTCTTGAGGGAGTGGATAAAGTTATACGTGGACCAATTCCTCTCTGCAGCAGAGGAACTGGCAACCTATGCAAGAAGGCGAGTGGCAAGTGTCTTCAACTGCGGTGTATCCCTCCCATGATAGGTCCACCATTCAATAGGGTTTGATTGAGCTAATATAGCTCTATCCAACCTCGCATGTGGTTTACTCAAGTTTGGGCCATTAAGATTAGCAAAGTTTAGAAATTGTGACCGAAGTAGTGAAGCCTGCTCTAGTGGATAAATCTTTTCAATGGCCCGTGTGAACCCATCTAAAACCTCAACATCATCACATGGAGGCACCCTACCATCCCTTGGTGCATACCATTTTGAATTTAGAGCAAAGGCAGCCATATGAAGCGGGGTGTTCATTGTATTCCACCTCCGTGTCACAATGGGCCTAATGTGTTGCTCATATAAATCCAAAGTGGGGTCCTTTGCCGAAATAACTTGCTTGATCTTCCCAAGCATACTGTCAAATGTCTCATATATCTCTCCAAGACTAGGAGAGTCTGTATCAACATATCTGATGACATCTACAATAGGCGAGATGAAGGAGCAAATATATCTGCAAAATGCAAACAAAAAGTTCAAAATAATTAGTTGACAAGTTAATTGGCATGTTAGAAACTTCAAAAGTTGGAACATTGGACAATAAAATTAAAATATTAAAATCATAAATTTAATATGAAAATCAGCCATCTAATATGTCTTACCTCACATTGGCCCACCAATTGTCATCAAGGATCTTTTGTTTGATGGTTTTTCCTTGAGTAGAACTTGCATTAGGCCATCTAGTCCACTCAGCATTGACAATCATTAGTTGTAGAGGCTCATGCACCTCAAAGCATCCTCTCCAATAGGATGAAGTATGTGGCATATCTACATTCATTAATTCAATGATTCATTAAAAAATAAAAATTTAAAACAAAATCAGATTATGAATACAAATTGAAAGTGAAACAAAATGAAGTAAATGGCATACCTTGTATCAACAGGTTTGAGAAACTCCTCCTTTGAAAATGTCCTAAAAAGAGCATGTGAGGTGTGGTGATTGCAAATGAACATCTGAATATCTCTAGCTTTTGCCATCATTTTCTTCACCCAATCCATCTTTCCCTATGTCTTTCAATGCATTGTTCAATGCATGAACACATGGGGTCCAAAATATGTGTCTGTATGTACCCTCTACCATCAACCCAGCCGATTTGCACACACGTGTTGAATCAATGATCACTTGCACCACATTTGCAGCCCCAACCTCTATGGCATCTCTCAAAATGGAAAATTGAAAATTTGCATCCTTACGTCTCCCTGAACAATCTACGGCTCTAAGAAAATAAGAACCAGCAGGGCATGTGACTATGACATTGATGAGTGGCCGACATATACAATCAATCCACCCATCCATCACTATAGAGCACCCCGTCCTCATCCATGTTTGCCTCATCTCCCCATTAACACATTAACTTTGGAGTACTCTTTGTCTAGGAAGGTGTTGTGTAGCTTATGATCTCTAGGGGATACGAATGAAGAACCAACAGTGGCTATGTCTTTCACCATTTGTTTGAAATAAAAGGAACGGGCCACATGAAATGGAATGGCATGGGCAAAAAAGAATTTGGCAATTGAGGATTTAATTGTTTCTCGTGCTTGGTTTTGAAACATTGACTCAACTGAGGCTGCCTTATCACTACCAATCACCTTCCTCTTTCCTCTTAAGATAACACTACTACCAACCGTGGAAGGACTAGGACTAGGAGTAGGCATAGATGATTGTGAACTTGGGAAAGAAGGAGACCCACCTTGAACCCCACCATCACACTCCATTTGAATTTGTTGGCACTCTAAAAATAGTGCATCTGTCAACGCAAGACACACTCTAATTCCATGGCCCACCTCACCCAAAAAATGAGACCTAACTCTTGTGTAGCTGCCCCTAAACTCCTTTTCACAAACATGGCAAAACCAAACCCTACTCCCCCTTGAATTTTTTTGTCTTTCACCCATGGCTGTCACATATTGAAGGAATGGTTTTTTTTTTGTCTAATGGATGTCTTGCATAGTCCTTCATGGTTTTGGTATTGGTTGATGAAGGAGGGCATTGGGTAGGGGTTCTTTGCTCTATAGTTTCCCTTCTAACTTGCATTTCAACTTCACTATCACTCCCACCCTCACTGCTGCTCATGTTTTTTGTTTTTAGAATGCAAGTTTTGACTGAAAATTAAAAAAAATCAGACCATGTATGCTTCATATTTTGCAAAAAAAAAAAAAAATGAAAATAGGGAAAGGAAATGCATACCTCTTTGATGGATTTGCACTCCCAACAACACTATTTCAACCTCCTCTCCTCCTTCAATGGCTGCAATTTTTTTTCCTCTTAAACCCTTGGCTGCTCAAACAAACAAAATGAATAAAATAAGGTTTTAGAGGCCCTTTTTCCTTCATAAAGGAGTAAAAAACATGAGGGCCCACACATGCCACGTAGGCAGTGGCATTCTTTTTAAATTTTATGTTTTTTTTTTTTAAGTTTTCAACTTGCAAAACGCGGGGGACGGCCGGTTGTCCCCGAGACGGTCGAGGGACGGCTTAGCTGTCCCCCTACCGTCCCCGAGACCGGTCAGCCATCCCCCCGTCCCCAGGACATTTCCCACAAATTTACAAAAAAGGGGGTCGGTCCCCTGTCGTCCCCTTGCCGTCCCTTGGTACCTGGGACGTCCCCGGAACCGAGACGGGGGATTTGGGGGGGCGTGTCCCCAGGTATCCCTGGTTAACGATTTTTTCTTTTTAGAAACACCGTCTTGTAATTCTTTATATAAAGGGTATTCCTCCCCTTTGTTTAATAATAAATATCGAATATCAATTATCATTTCATGGTATCAGAGCTTAGGCTCAATTATTTTGGCGAATTTTTTTAGCAATAACAAATTCGTGTTTTCCTAAGAAATATCTTAAATGTTTTTTGCTCAATTTTTAAATTTAAAAAAAAAAATGAAAGTTAGTGGTTTTACTTGGAAAATTTTGAAAATTATTATGAAAGTTTTTGTCTAGCTTTTTAATAAAAATTGAGAAAGTTTCCTATTTAAAAATCGTGGATTTTTCAAGCAAAGATTCAAGGGTTTTTTGAAGAAATCGAGGCATCTTTTCAGAAGGAAAAATCTCAAAGTTTTTTTTTCTTAGAATCATGTATTTTTTTTGTTACAAATTCGCGGCCCCTTTTTGGAGGAATCGCAGGTGTTTTTGTTGGAGAAAAATCGTGACCCTATTCGTTTGAAAACGAATTTTTTTGTGCGACTTCTAGAGTTTTTTTCTACCAACGTTCACAACCTACGCGAATCTAGGAAAGTCGTGAAGTTTTTTTTCAAGCCGTGTCTATTTTGCGTGATGGGTCTGAGAATTTTCACGTCTAGGTTGGCGCAACAAGTCTAAGGCGTCTTCTTTCTAATTGTGAGGGCGCCTTTTTTTTTTAGCATCTCCTTTGTTTAATAATGAATATCGAATATCAATTATCATTTCACAGCCTACTACTTAGTCTTCTTTTTCTTGCTCTTCAATATATGCCAATACTTGCATTTTTGGAATTCCTTTATTATCTTCACCTAGACAAGATTTGATGCCTAGTCCAAGGATCTTGCACAAATGCCCTTTCACTCGACTGTATGAGCTCAAATATCTAACTTTACAATGACCACAAATTCAAACATAACCTCTGCCACCTAGAAGTTGTACCATTTCAACATATTTCTAAAGGGGAGAGTTTGGGTCTATTTTGAAACGAGATTGGTTCGTGGAGCTAGAAATGGTTGCCATTGTAATACCTAAGGCAACAAGTTCAATAAACAACACATTCCATTATTCAAATTATTGAAACTGTTAGTAAACAGATTGGTCACTGCGATTTGATGTGATAAATGACTCTCTATTGCCCAACTGAGCAGTGACACAATGAAACTAACAGCTCCGGAGATCACTATTGAATTAGCGATCTTCCTCTGAATTTTAGAGGTACAACCCCCTCTTATGATTTTCAATGAATTGGAGAAATTGAAAACAAAACTAAGGTGTGCTTTTAACCAGAAAGCAGTAAAGACAAACAAACATCTACGCAAATGACACAAAGATCATTCACTTAAACCTGTAAATGATAAGGAGGAAAGAAAATGATTCCCAGGAAACACATGAACAAAACAAGACTCAAAGATCCTACAATGAACACATTCTTAATCAGATGTAACAGAGAAAATACGAATGGATAATTGTGGATTCACAAAGGAAATCAACAATTAAAAAAAAGACAATCGAACACAAAGATTAGAAATGTCTCCTTTATTCTAAAATATAAAACAGAGTTCAAAGACTCTATCTCCTTGTACAAAGATTAAGTTTAGAAAATAATCTCTTTCCCCAGATGAATAGAAAAAGATCAATTACTGTGATTCACCAGCCTTCAAAGAGGCTCTCGTTTCACAACCAAAAAGATCCCCCCTTTACAGTGCTAATTCCCTTTTATATTTTCATCCCTCACCGTTTGCAACGGTTTCTGGAAATTACCGAGACTTTTCACTTTTTCCTTCTCCGCCTATGTAATTGTTTCTTTTATGCAAAACTTTTCGGCTTCCTTTGGTCTTTTCACATTTCCTTTATTCTTTTTGAAGGGATGTTTATTGGTTATATTTCCCCATCTTTCCATAACCACTTCTTGGTGATTTTCTTTCATTATAAAAACGCTTCAATTCCTATTATGGAATATCTTTGAATTTCCCATTTGTCTTGGCTGTTTCTAATTTCAACATTGTAGGACTTCAGAAAATCTCATCGGGAATACTTATCGACTTTGGTTAATCATTTTTAACGCTGAGTGTGTTTTCTTCATGGAAATATTCAAACCATATGTATACAATAACCGATTCTTAGGATGATATCGGTTCTCCTTCACTTGGCAAAAATTCAAGTTCCATTCAACGTTCTTAACTATTTTAATGTTGTTCACGCCTCTTAGAGTAGTAGTATCCATCTTGCAATTTCAATACATATATATGGCCTCGAACTATTGGAACTTCCATCTGAACATTTTACCCATTCAAGAGTGGTTTCGATCCTCCAAATCCCCATAGCCATAACCATCTATTTTTGTGCTTTCAATTTGCGCATAAATACAAGGAAGTGAGTAGCCTCAAGATCCCGGGAATCAGCATGTAAAGAATTCTCATCATTCAGCCAAATCAACCTTCTTTGTTGTTACCACTTACGCCTTAAAGAATTATGCCTCCATACGCCTTTGAAAAGATATTCAAAGGCCACACATTATCAGAGTTTTTAACCTCTTAGTTGCTCGATAGGGATTGACTTCCACTAGTAACTTTGTCCTCCTCAAACATGCCATCAATCAAAGCTATTACACACTTTGTCCAGCAAGTGAATAAACTAGAGTTTCAACATTGCAATCAATTCAAGACCATCACATTTGATCATGCTTTTATATGTCTTATCACTTGAAATTTGACTTGTTGCCAATGATTCACGGTGGCCCTTTGAAAGCTCACAAACCGCGCTTCTTCTTTGTATTGCATGTGAAGGACATACCTTGTACCTAGCGTGAATGCGTGCTTCTAGTCTTGATCGGTTTGGATCATACAAATAATTAACATATATGTGCATATTTACAGTATGGGCCAGTTTTTGAAACATACACCATTGACAATAGAAACACCTTTAGATTTCACATTAGATGCAAATGTAATGGGTACCGTTAATCCTCGAGTAAACTTTTCTTGCAGCATTCATTGCATCGGATTAGGCATGCACTTTAATGAAATTTCACCACCAAAACTTTCCATCTTATGTTGGAATAATTTATGTTGGTAGTAGCTTGGTCCCTATGATCTCATAACAAGTACACTTGAACTTTCATTATAGACCATTTGGATCATCCTCTGGTTGGGTTTCTGTTTGATTATTTGGCGTATCACCTGATTGATCTTTGAACATCCGCTACCTTGCCTTCATATTGTTTCAAAGGAATATTGGGCCATTTTAATAGGTGTCTCACTATGGCGGGCTTTACAGTAGTTCTTATGACCTCTTGAAACACCACCTAACATTCACTTTAGCCTCCATATTTTTAACTAGCCCAACAACCTTTTTGATGGTTCGTGTAACCTAGTAGGCAACCGCTTGATAGGTTTGTCTAACTTCCAAAACCTCCGCTTGATGCTTGATGCCATTTACTTTTCCTAATGGCAAGCTAATGACCAAATGGAATGAATGAATACCATTTATTTGCGTGTACGAGTCTCTTTCCACAAGAGTCTCTTTCCACAACGCACATCATACTACATTGGCAATCTTTGAAACCTTTGTCCGGATTGGAGTGAGCTTTAGAGCCTAAGCTTTCAAATGACACTTAATGCATACTTACATCCGTTGTCATGAATCTCATGCATTCGGCTATGGGATTATCTTTGTTATTGAGGTCGATTAAAGGATTTGCAATTCATTCCCTTGCATTGTAAATTACGTTGCTTTACTTAATGTTCCTCAAATGAACATTGTCAAGATATGATCGTTGTCATTTCAATACTTTGCAAGAAGTATAACCTGAGATGGCAACCACCGATAAAGATGTTTCACTTCTATTAATTTCCTTTGATCTCCTTCTATCAATTATGAGTTAACCTATATTCATAGATGATATACAGGCACTAAAAGACACGTTTTTGCAGTCACCATAGGTTCAGCAAGTGTTTTGACAAGGGAAAATTTTAAAAAAATTCAAGGGTCTAGAAATGGGGACAATAGAGGCTCTGTCTGGGGAATGCATTTTCTACGAGAATGCAGAGAACTCCAACATCTTTGGGATAGACCAGTGTCAAGTCCATTGGGCCATAGAGTCAAGGGAAAAATAGGAAACAAGAGCAAATCCAAAATTGAAACCAACCCACACCACCAAAAAGAAAAGAAGCCTAAGACTCCTATATGCACCCGGACAAGGTGCAACACTCCCAACTTCCCAAGTGACTACACAAATCCATTAACTAGTTGGGAGAAATATATGCCAATGTGAAACAAAGGTGTATATTTGTGAGGCACCTGCAAGCTCAAAATTAAATTATTGACCATGAACATAAACCAAATGTTGATGAAATTAAAGAGGTTCCTGAAAGATGTACCAAAAATCCATTCCTCATCAAACACCTCTGAAATTCCCTGTGAACCATCTTCCATATCAACTCCCTTTGGAATAAACTGAAAAAATTACATCATGACCAACAATTTCAATAAATCTGAAATCATTCTTGAACAAAGCAATTTCACCTTTATCTCCACCATTGGATTCATCTTTCTCTATTGGAAGCTCTGCATTTTTAGATTCATCAACCAAAATTAGATTCATCAACCAAAACATCCCCTTTTGTAGCCTGCAAAGGAGATAAGAAAAATCTTTCTCCACATACAATCTCAACCTCGAGCATTTCCAAACACCAATTTGGAATATAGACATCATGAGGATGAACATTCTCATTTAATAAACCAACATTACTTTGTCTAACCTCATTTATTCCATGTTTAACCAATTCTAAATGAGATTCAAGATGAGGTGACTCAACAGTATGATCATAGCTAACCTTTGTTTGCAGTTTTTCATCTTCATGATTTGTTCTGAAAGCTTCACATTTCAGCTGGACATGCCTTGGAAAAATTTCTGATGTATCATTGCAGCTGTTCGTATTATTAGAAATTTGTTCGCATGCTACAATAGAAGGTATTAAATTGCCAAGGTCTAGACATGAAGAAACTTGACCTTTCTCACTATTTAAAGCATTAGTAGATTCATCTTTACTTTCTTCATAATGCAATCCATATACTTCAGCCCTTCTTTAAATATTCGATTGACAATTTCTTGAAAAAAAAAATTCATCGAAAACTATGAAGTTGGTGCATTCGAATGAAGAAGAAGACAACTGTTTTACCTCTTGTGGCTGCACTTGCTTAGGAATCTTTTCAACTTTCTTTGCTTTCCAAAGCCCGAATTATTAAGTCATCTTCAATGCTAACAGCCTCTTGTTGTGCAACTTCGATGTCACTTACCTTGCTTTGCTTCAAGAGAAAACCAACATCCGGGAGTAGTGCTGCAATAAAAATGACCAACTGAATCTCTTTGCTTGGCAGAATATTATTAGGAATCCTCATTAAGCAAAGGTTAAATCGATCTATAAAATCCCTCATAAGTTCATCTTCTCTCTTTTTGATGTTGAAAAATTGAGATAAAAGTGAAGCCACGTCAACTGGGGATTCGAATCTTCCAAGAAATTTCTTCCTCATGCTGTCCCAATCGATAATGCATCCTCTTTCCAAGGACTGAAACCAGCTTACAGCTGCTCCAATGAGAGACACAGCAAATAACCGAACAAATGACTTCAATTTCATATTTCAAAGAACCTGGGATAGAATCCCTGCAACGGTGAGGCCTTCACCTGAGTACAAATACATTTTCTTCATTTACCCCCAAGATTCCACAGGCTGCGGTGAAAGCTCGAATATGATCCTCAACAATTTCTGATTTTTCTCCACTGAACTTCGGAAAATGTTTTCGTGAACCTTCAGGTAGGGCTGAATACTATGGCAACGATAACGGTCCAAATTGGGCACACCATGGTCGAGGTGAAATTGATGCCATTATGCAGATTTAAAATGGATGACTAGAAATCTTCTACCAAAGAATAATTATGAGCATGTTCCAAATGACGAAGTCACCAACCTCCATCCTCGAGGAGGTACCTTCAGATTTCTGAGAAGAGAAAGACACTGGCACTTCAATCCTCTCCCCAGCGGAGTTGCCAAAAATCTGTTAGTAAACAAATTGGTCTTCTTCAAATAATCAAATAAAATGACTCAAATATGCCCAACAATAAAGACAAATCAGTTACCAACAGTTGAGTCACTTGCAATGGTATTTGCAAGTGCTCGCTGCTTATTTTTCAAGGCGCAACTACCTTCGAATAATGTGTAATGAATGAAAACACAGGGTATGCTTTTCACCAGAAAGCAGAAAAGGCAAACTAGCACCTACCCATAACTATGAAAATAGATGCAATGGGTTAACTTCATAATGAAATGAATGCAAATAAATGACACAAAGTTCACATATCACATCCATGAATAATGCTCAAGAAAAGAACAAACAGCAGATCCCCTTTCAATAGATGAGTTAATCCGAATTCAAAGTCCCAGAAATAACACATACACAGCGCCTAATATGATAGACAAAACATTGAATAATAACTACAAAGAATCACAGTTCGTTTGCAATCAAAAGTAAACATTAATAAATGCAAAGATTCAGAAATATCTCCTTTATTTCCCCAATGCCAAAATGTGAGTTCAAAGACTCAACACCCCTATACAACAAAACTGTGTTGAAAAGAAAATCTGCTCCCCTCTTCCGAATAGCTGAAAAAGATCCCCAATTTTGAACAAGCTCTACAATAAATAGTTTTCTAAAGAAAACTCTTTAGCTACCATAACCGTTTCTTGAATTTGATTTCTCTTTTATTATTGAATAGACATTTTCAACTCCCTTTAACCGATTGGTATATCATGTTTGCTGATGCAGATTTCTTGACCGCCTTTTGGTATGCTTCCTTAATAATGCGAAAGGAAAGTGAATCATTTCCTTTACATATTTCCCTCTTTTTACTAAAAGCTAGATTCATTTAAAGAAATGATCTTTCATGAGCTTAGAAACTTCAGAATATCAATTTTCTTATTATTAATAGGTCCACGCACTTGTCGACATGTCACTGCTGTTTGGGAAAGCTTCCACTATATCATCTTACATGCAACCGAGTGATAGGAAGCAAGTGATTACATGGCTTTGTAGTTTCTAAAGCCATTTAAACTTTGTGATCGTAGTCATGAACATGTGCCGACTCTTTGTCTCAACTGTCAATGACTTTCAAATCTTCATCAAATGCCGATATTTTCCTGATTTATGTTCAACTATCTTTAAAGCCATCTTCATATCTCCAGATTTGCATACCCATAGATTATGGTGGTAAATGTTCAAGGTGATGACTTTTGCCTTGCCTTGCGCATCCATTCAAGAATTCCAACAGCTCGATCAAGATTACCAAGCATGGGCTTCCACCTCCAATTTTCACATAGCCTAAGATAAGAATACTAAAGGTAGCCAGATTGAGTTCAACACTCTCTGCCTCCATTTCTTCCACACAAGAAACTGCATAACGCATATCTCTGACAACTGCATAACGCATATCTCTGACAACTACATAAGCATGGACTAGACTGGTTTATAGAGCATGGAAACTCTTGAAAGACTCCTCGAATCAAGGCGGTGATGTGTAACACAAAACAATTTTAAGCTATCCATCACATATTGTTCTCCACGAAGTTGATGCATGGTATATAGCTCGACACCTAAGTTCACCGGCAGGATAATTATATGATATTTTGAAAGCACTAGCCCAAGCCACAATCATACCATCAAGTGCTTTGACCTGTAAACACTTGTTCTCATGGTTGATATATTTTGTTTGCAGTAAAGTTATGCCAAATGCAGAGGCAATGTGAGTAATGAGGAAGACGATGCGTCGCACAAATAGCACAATACTTTCTCCTTGCCGCGACCTTATCAAATCCTTTGTATCAAATCCTTTTTATGGTGTTTCATCACCTCCTACTCTAGATAATCAGCTTACAGATTATTAATGAAACCACCTTCAAAGCGAGTCTCTCTACGTGGGCAGTGAAATGGGAAAGTCATTTAACTCCAAGTGGCAAGTTACATAGTTTTGCAAAATCACCACTTATAGTATATTTACTATGCAAGCGGACTTTTAATAAGTTCTTGCATCAACCTTCTGACCTCTTCGTCCAAGATTGCCTACAACGCTTGCCTTAGAGAATGTTTTCCAGCGCACACCTCTGATACTGTAGAGAATTCAGGATTGTCCTCCTCGACCCCATCCTAGATCACTCTATTTTGAATAGGTTTGTGGAGCTACCAATGACAAATCCAAATTGATTGTCTTGTACAATTCTGATCTCAGCAATTGAAGAGGTCTTCCAAGGACTTTAGCATTGACCTAGCAACACTACAACCTTCACTTCATCTTAGTGAGAAACAAAACTCCCTCTTGATCCCTGCCTCAGAGATTGCAAAAAAATCCTCCGGAAGTGAAATCCTATCATTGATAGATCTCAAAACCTCAAGCCTTTTCCTGAACATGCTCTCAACTCGAGCCTTGAATCCTTGGATTTTAACTCCCTCTTCAAAGTAACTGATCACAATGGCAACTTGAATTGGTTCTTCCTCTTCAAAGAATGTCTCCAGCCACCAACTCAGTCCCATGGCTGCAAGTTGTGACTTCATGCCTAATCATTTCTTTGGTCGGCATGACTTCCTCACAAGATGCCTGAAGCTCTTCCTCGTGCAATCTCTCATTACCTTCTTGCTCCTCAATCCGTCCTGGAAGCGTTTTAGAGAGAGATTACTAATAGTTTATAATTATCCAAAGAAATATCAAGGCTAGAATCATACAAGGTTTACTATCTCAAGTTATAGCATGAATACATAAGAATTCATGAACAACATTAAAAACATGAAATGCTTATCTCTTAATAGTTTATATATAAGAATCAACCTATAAGTGAAATATGTAGCAAATATCAAAAAGATCAAAATAAAGAAATAATAGAACTTATCTTTGTTGATTCAGATACATCTTTCTTCCATTGTTTTACTCCTCTCAAGAATGCTAATCTCAGCACAACAAAAGATAATCTGCTCAACTCAGATTTCTTAGATGCATTATGCAGCCAGCATATAGGATCAGACCTCCCAAGGCATCATCATAGTCCATGCACAAAGAGAATGGTATCGATGTGTTCAACCAATCACAATCGAGATTGTAGTTTTCTTTTCATCTCTGAGTCACACTCAGAAATTTTTACAACTAGCATGAACATCTCACAATGAATGAAAGGTGTCTCCAAGGGATCTCATCCAGCGATCACTATTCAAGAGAAAGACAACACGATCTTTACTACACACATGAACCAGATAAACAATGTCAAATCTGCACACCTTAGCAGATTAAATTTCAGCCTATAATGTGAATTCAAAGATACAATAAAAGAATACTTATCTCTGCTAAACAAAAACTCCCTAAGTGTTGCACTTGAACACTTTTCAGGTTTGCACTTGTCTTTCATGAGATCTTGCTCACAAGTACCTGAAGCATCTCGATTTGATCCTGAAGGAGGCAAAAGACCTCTCCCACTGGTTCAAATGGTATCACAAGAAAATACCAGTCGCAGCTGATAGAATTATTTCTCATAATAACCCATCCGAAGAAGATGAATCTAAAGTCACACAACATGAATGATCCAGACGAAGTTCCAAATGACTCAGATTTAGTGCTTTGAATGCATGAAGGAAGGTGACAAGTCTTCATATAACAGTACTCATTCACTTTCCATACTACCATGACCTTCTATGCTTCACACGCAGCTCCTAAAGTCATGCAATCTGATGGAGATTGCAACGCTAATCTCAAACTTAATCATTTTCTTCATTCAACGGATTGATAATTCGCCCAGCCTCAAGCTCCAAAATCCATGATCTTTAGGTCTGAAAAGTTAACTGCTTTAACAAATCTGATCTGATCATCTTTCAACCCGCTCTAATACGCTGCTGCCTAATGCTTGATTCCATTAACTTTTCCTAGCTGCAAAGTGATGACCAAATGGAATGAATGAATACCGAGTGTCTTTCCACAATGCAAATCTTATGCAAGTGTTGCCCACTTCATGATTCAAAACATCTACTGAACCCACTCGAGCTTCCTTGTAATCATCAACCCATGCATATGAATATCATGCCAGTGACTTAACTTTCATTCGAAATGTCGGGCTTATTATGTGATTTGCATTTCACTCCTCCAAAGAAAACGATCAAAATGTCCTTAGTTGTCATGTTGCCAACAGTTCACAATCATTTTACCCGCACTTGTCCGATGATGGTTTGTCGATAGCTTTGAATATGAATTCTTTCTATAGATGATGAGTTTCTCCATGTCTTAATCACTGAAATAGAGCTTCTTTTGTTCACGATGCATGGCACCCATTGCTTCATTGGGTCCTCAACTCAGGCATAAACCACAAGACTTTGGGCCACAATATTCGATGCTTTAATCAGCATAAATTGAGTATCATACTTCACCGAAGTGTTATATCAAACTCGTGCCCGTTGTGCTTCAATTGGAAATGCTTTGTTATTGAAAGTATAATAGGGGAAAATTTGTTTGTAATCAAGAGTAATTGAGAGAAATGTACCAAAGCATCATTGTGGGTCTAACATCTCAAGAGGATTTTGTTTAAAATTTTCATGGCCCAAAATAGGGCTAACAAAAACTAAAGAACTTAATTCATTTAAAAAAATTAAACATGTGTTATAGATACCTAGAAGAATCAAAACAAAACAAAACAAAAGAGTTTATTTGTAAAAAAGAAACTAAAAAACTTCAAAAAACCTACCTCTTTTGAAGAAATCCTCTACAATCGTCTTGGCAACAAACGAACACTTGCAAATATTTAGGAATAGCACAAAAACCAACTTCAAACGTTCAACGATCAATCTTCAACTCTATTCATGCAATGGCAAGCAAGGAGATAAGTTCAGCAATGGAGGTAAAAAGTTTTGTTTTCATTCACAAATTGATAACGAGTTTGTTTTTGCCTATTAGGTATTTTAGGAGGCATAAATTAGGGTTGGAGGCTTTTTTAATGTTTTAAAGTTTTAAAAAAAAAACTCTAAAAAATATTAAAAAACTCAAAAAAAAAGCAAAAAGTGCGACTAGGTGCATGAAGGGGCCAAATTCACCCTGGGTTCACCCCGAATTCAGCAGGGCCAGACCTAGGCCTGACCGAACTAGGACCCAAGCCTTCAACCCTGCGAATCAATAACATAGAATATCATCATTGGAGTAACTTGCACATCCAAAGAAATCCCAAATATCATCATTGGAGTAACCTATATAGGGAATTCACAAAAATCCCATGAACATCTCTTAGTATGACAAGGAGCTCTTTCTTCCAACTTCATTTAAAGCTCAAACCAAGGTAAACATCAAAACTTTTCAAGGTCAAGTTAATGTTGAGACTTCAAGCACTTGAAATAAAACACTCAAGTAAATTCAAGAGACCAAGAAGTTTTCAGTGTTCCACGGGCGTTGGGGACACGGGGATGGCGGGACGCGTTACGGGGACGAGGGGACAAAGGGCCTAAGTTTGGGGATGGCGATAGGGGGGTGGCGGGGTGGTGGTGCTGATATAGTTATACATATACTTATAGTACTTAAAAAACTAGTTTTGAAAAGATGTATAACAGTATAACAGTATAAGAATTACATTTCAAATCAAACTATAGGAAATTAGTAAAATTATAACATAGCAAAATTTGAAATATTAAAAGTCTAAATCTAAATACGAAGATTTCTTGAATCTTGAATGCTAATTGCTAAATAAAATTTGACAAATGAAATTGTCAAATTGGAGATTTCTATTATATCAAAAATATGAATATCTAATGTCATATGTGTTATCACAAAGTCTATAAAGATGATTACATGATTCATCATTACAATGAGTAGCAAATGCCAAATAGTAAATACAAATACTAATAGCAATAGCATTACAAAAGACAAAATGCCAAAATGTCAAAACTCAAAATGTAGTGAAGGGAGGCCTCTAATCATCTGCAAACTCCTCATCAAATTAGGGTTACCCCCCAACCCCCAAAAATCGAACATTTTTTTAAAATTTTAATTTATAATCTTGCATTTGACATGGGGCGACGGGAGACGTCTAGACATCTTCCTGCCTCTCGAGAAACGCCTAGGCGTCTCCCAAGGAGGCGTGGAGACGTGGAGAAGTCTCCCAAGGAGACGTGCAGAGACGTCTCCTCGTCTCCGACGGAGCACCGTGGCGGTGGTGGGATGGCGGGAGATGTCGCGTACTTGTTTCCCTGTCTCGGAAACGTCCCCGTCTCCGAAACGCGGCCAAAAAGGGGGGGAAACGCGTTTCTGTGGAACACTGGAAGTTTTGTTTATCTCTTTTGAAAGACAAGCAAGAGGATGCAATTGGGGATTCTTCTATATCTCATACTAACAAGAAGACCAAGGAGACAGATGAATTGTTGGCATCATTTTAGAAGGCTTTTCATGAGCTGAAGGGGTTGCCTCCTAAAAGAGAGGTGAAGAATGAGATTCACTTTCTTCACAAATCTCCTCTACTCGACATAGCACTGTATAGACAGTTATTTATGGAGAACAATGAGATTAAAAAAAGGCTTCAAGAGCTATTGGAACAAGGTATGATACATTCAAGTACTTTGCTATGTGTTTCACCCATTGTGATGGTAAGGAAGAGGGGTGGCTCTTGGAGAACATGTATTGATTACTAGGCTCTCAATAAAATCACCATAAAGAACAGCTATCCTCTCCCAAGAATAGATGACTTGCTGGACCAACTGCAATATGCAAAATATCCCACCAAATTGGACATAAAATTATGTCACCATCAACAACAATTGGAAGAGGATACATGGAAACCTGCTTTCAAAACCAATCAAGGGCTCTATGAAGAGACAGTTCTTTCTTTTAGTTTATGTAATGCACCACCTACATTTTTGCATTTGATAAATGATGTTTTGAGAGAGTTCATAGATACACGTGTCATAGTTTCTAGATAAAATTCTTATTTTAGTGCAACATGGGAGGAAAATTTAGTTCACTTATGGCAAATTTTTAAAGTATTGAAGGAAAAACAACTCTTATGCAATTTGAAGATATGTGAGTTTGCCAAGAATCTTTAACATATTTGGGTCATGCCGTTCGAGGGGGTGAGTTGAGAGTGGATCCCACAAAGGTAGAGGCTATCAAGAACTGGCCCATGCCAAAAAGTGCCACAAAGACAAGAAGCTTTGCAGGTGCCACTCAATAAATGTGTAACTTCACTATGGCTTTCTCTTCATGCACTCAGTTGCAATGTTGAGTGACTTTTCATCGGGGTAAGATAGATGATGATAGTTTTGATACTTTAAAGAACAAGAGTTGTAATGCTCCATTGTTAGCCTTGCCCACTGTGCAATTGCCCTTTGAGGTTGAGATGGATGCTAGTGAGTATGCTATTGGTGTTGTTTTGTTGCAAGGGGGCAAAACTGATTGCTGTCATTCAGAGGTCTCGCTTCAGCAATAAGGGGATATCCGGTGTATGACAAGGAGCTCTATGCACTAGTTCAAGCTGTTAAGAAATGGAGAAACTACCTACTTGGGAGAGCAACTAGTGCACACAGGCCAGAACCCTTTGCAATATTTGCAAGCTCAAAACAAGTTGCAACAAGCACCATTTACTCCTTTATCTGATAAAACTAATGATTGCAGAAATGAATACAAAACACAATGCACCAGATTGTGCAACAGATGTATAACAGTAACATTTATTTATATGGAGTTCTTTACATATAAGTAGAGCAAGGATAACCAGCCAAGGATTAGATCTATTAGTTGTCAACAAGAATTTCATTATTTCATTAAAAACAAGACAAATGGTTGTCAATTAAGACAATTCGTTTGAACTACTACAACTAATGATGGTAACTTACCAAAGCCAATGACTATTAACAAAATAGTCTACTACTAAAAAACATTAGAAATGCATTTGTTATAACTACATCATCTCCCCTGTCCCCAAAAAGAAAAGTTAGGTTCCTAGCTGACAAAACAAAAAGAGTAAGTATCAGGGATAGAAGGTATTCCTAGAGTTTCTGCAGCACCTGCTAAATTTGAATATGTTGCACCAAGAATTTGAATTTTCTTAGTAGCAGCCCTGAGCTTGTATACTTCTAGTGTGCATTTCTTCAGATGGTGTGTGGCAATCAATTCACATTCCCTTGTACTTTTCACCATCTGCACTACCTTTGCCTTCTTATTGGTTGCTTTGAGTTCAAGTATTTCTTGTTCCTCCTATTCAAAATTACTCTTTTCCAATGCAGTCTGTTGGCCTTGCTGAGCAAGTTGTGCTTTTCCCTTTGTTCCTCTATCTCAACACAGATTTTTTGAAGTGGTGGTGGCTTCATCAACTTCAGTTGCAATCACCCTTTGAGCAACTCTTTCTTTTTACAACATGAGGT